>JAQIXD010001680.1:0-13569 GCA_034699985.1 Minunthozetes semirufus
GAATACAAAATATTCAATGAATTCAATGTTTTGTACGAATTGTTCGCACAATTATTGACTGAAGAGGCCGTGAATATGAGGAATAATAAACAAATTGACATTAATATGAAAAATTAATGAACATTATCTTGATTAAATATATGAAACGGATGAACAAAATTGTGTATAATATGAAAACAAGAAAAGTGCCAAAAATTAGCCAAAAAAAGAGCAGAATCTTTGACCAAAAGGTAGTATTGTATTCATTGATCTCTGAATACAAGGAATCAAATGATTGAAGAGTTTCTCTGATTCTTATCAATCGTTTTCTTCTAATCATTTCATTCAGTCTTCCGTTCAATGAATTGATTCTAAGTTTGAGGTAAAAACAAATTACATAAAATGCAAACATTTGTGAGGAACTAATAGAAAAGATGTATTTGGTCCAGATCATATAGATAATTGCATACAGGATTCCATATGTTAGAATTTGAGCAAGATCACAGGATATACTATATCCAGTAATTACCACAATTCCGGCTTCTGGGTTATTTCAAAATGGAGACAATGGGTGATTTGGCAAAACTATTCAGTGGTTACAAAATCTGCGGACTGGCTGTTAGGCAGACACCAAAACACCCTCTAACTGACAAAGTACACGATCAATTGGAAATTGAATTGCAAGATCATTTGGGGCCAGAACCTCTATTAAAGTATGACCTGACTGATTGTACGACGGAGAAGCGCAAGAAACATATGCCCGACGAGAACTCCTGGCAGAGAAATGTCAGAGAGGTCACTGCCTCGTATTAATACTACCCGCGATTACAGAGATCATTGTATTCTGGATCACGAGATTCTGAGTCTGGCACTTGAGCATGGCAATAAAAGACCGTGCTCAATTGTCAGACTCGAAATTCCTTGATCTACGCGTCAAAGAATCAACATGATGGTCCGGTTAACCATGCTTGAGTATGACAGTGGCCTCAAAGTCACCCCGGAGTTGAGCAGCAATGAAGAGCGGAACTATTCCAACAAATATATCTGCTCTCACATACTAATCATTAATGACATGTCTTCCCTGATCAAAGAGGTGAAGGATGGTGAGGTCAGGTTCAACTATTGCTCTTCATCTTGATGTAGACATATGACATATTCAATTATGTCTACATTAATATGGAGTACAATAATCTGACTGTAGAAGAAGCGGTTGACAAGATAGTAGCCGAGGTCAATGAGCACGAGAAGACTGTTCTCGATTACGGAAAGAAATTGAAGGCAATCAATGATAAAGCGATTTTTGTCTTCAAATTCTGTCCGCAATCGAGGATAGTCTTCATTATCAACGATAAAGCGATTGTGCGGACAGTACTTGGCATTTATGGCAATATGCACTGGTCGTCAACCTGCCGGCGCTATAATTCTGTCGAACAACAATTCTTCGATTCTAATAATAATCTTTGAACCTTTAACAAGGTTATTTTTAATGAAACATTAACTTCAATAAAATTGAACTTTTAAGTTTTGAGAAAAACTATTGAATATTGATTTTAATTAATTTTGGCAAGGTAATTATTTACTGAAAACACTTAGTTTATAATGCAATTACCTAGCTTGAATTAGATGTGTCTACTTTTTTTACAATCTAATAATCTAGACAAATCAAAAACTAACCTTAAGCTAGAAATTAACAGAATTAACAGTTTAATCTAATTAATATCTGATGGACAGGTAGTCTAATCGCTCAGAATAATAACAGATATTAAGAGTCAATTTTGAAGGACAACGACCAGCCTCTCAATAGCCAAGTGTTTTGATTACCTAGGTGAATTAAATATATCAATCTTTTTATCTAGTTATTTATTCTATACTAATTAATAACAAAATTAACCTCAAGCTTAAAAACAGAATTATCTTTTTTAATTCTATTAATACTTGAAGCACAGATAGTTTATTTGCACAGAATAACAGCCCTTTTCTCGAAAACTCTTTTCTATTAGAAATTCATAACATTTGAGAAAAGTATCGGAAAATCACATAAATATTGCAATCAATCGGAAAATAAGAGTCAATTTTGAAGGACAACGACGAGTCTCTCAATAGCCAAGTGTTTTGACGTCAGAGCACAGGTAAGGCAGGAAAAAATTGGACAGTCTATGACTTGTTGCAAATTTTTTGATAGTTGATTATAAAAATTGAAAAACATTTTTCTATGTATTTTGAATAACTTAATCTTTGTGCAAGAATTTTTTCTGAATTTACCAAGATTACTTTAAGGCCTGAATTTGTTTCAATTGATAACTTTATATTATAATTTGTTTTCTTTTTCAGGTGAATAAACTTATTTTTATTATTCAAAAATAAACTAGCACATTTTTACTGTGTATTTCTTATTAAAGTATCTGTAGATTTATCTTAATTAAATTTATCTTGGTTATTTCGTAACTTTTTGAAAATGAAAAACGTGTTCAATACTACAGGATATCCTTGCGCATAAATCAGGCATTTAATTAGTTATATAGTTTTAATTTAAAATGTATTTTAACTAATTTAATAAGAGCTTATCCATAATTCACCATGCAATTTTTTAATTGCATCACAATATCGTTGTTGATGATCAGGAAGGTCAAACACTCTAAGAATAACAAGAAAATTAAACAAACTTAATGAGATTTAAATAGCATGATAAATTATCATTGGTAATTGTAAACAAAAATTAATGATCTTGCTAAAATTAATGATTTATCTTACCCATGATGATCATAGATTGCGAATAATACTTAAGTTGAAAATAAAGTTATTTAAAGAACAAGAATAAAATATTTCCGTAATTGGCTTTAAAAAATATTTTTCAAATCGAGTTTGAATAATTATTGATCTAGCAAAAGTAATGATATTCCATGAGTTTATGATCTCGAACGCAATTATTTTTTATTTGGATAGTCAATCATATTTTCCTTAGAAAAATTTCAAAAATAAATGTGATCATTTATCAAGATAATAGCTTTAAATTGTCGTTATTGCAAATATAAGAAAATTTCCATTGTATTTATATTAAACTCTGTCAATATGATCATTATTCAGACTTGTTTTGTCATTGAAAAATAAATTTTCTTAAGTTCCAAACAAACCATCTTCAATCACGTTATGATAAACAAGGCTCTGGATAAGTTTGGCAATAAAATGGAAGAAAGGACGAATAAATTGGATATAAGATATCCGCTGAAAAACTATTGGATTTTCTATAGATTTGATAAAATTGGCGAAACTGTCGACAAAAGAATTGCCGTCAAACAGAAATTCAAATCTTATTTCGTGAATATCACCCAGTTATTATTTTTGACCTACTATTCACTATTGGCCTTGTTGGATAACCAGGATCCTATCAAAATATTTGCCGTCCAGTATGACATGTGTGTCCTGTTTGGGGAAAACCCTCGACTCATATATTTTGGATTTATATTCGCGTTAATTCTCTCAATATTATTGTCGTTAGTTTTAAATCAAAGCAAACGTTCAAACTATAAGTGGTTTGAAATCATCAATGAATTCAACCCTCAAAACCTAACCGTAATTCGCAGAACTGTTAACAAGGAGTTGACGGAGAGGTTCACCGGGGAAGTAGTGAATTTGTACAGGTTATTGTTCCTCTCCTGTTGGTCGCTAACATACGGCTGTATATCGGTATTTGTGATGTACCGGATTATCCATTTCACTACGATTAGTGTGTTTTTCATTTCACTAGCAATTAGCACATTCGCAATCGCTCGGGTTGTTATCCATTACCATTGTAGTTTTTACTACTTTTTCATAATATGCTACTATTGCAAGCTCAGAATCACCTGGCTAAATGCCAGAATCAGAAGTTCAACAAGAAAAAAGTCAATGTTCAACATAAGGGGATTGAATAAAATGCTGTTGGACCTCAACACAATAATTGTGGATATCGCATCTTACAACAAATTCTGGAAGAATTACACACTCGTAAATTATTATTGCCTCACTCCAATGAATCTTGTGATCCTACAAGTAGCAATGTCGAAAGAATTGAGCAGGATAATCAACGTGATGGCAGTGTTCTCATTGGTCTCCCTTATAACGGTGGGACTGGTATTCAATTTGTTCACCTCTTCTATAAACAATGAATTCAAGATTTTCCACAAAAATTCCCATAAATTTTACGCAAAAAACAATTCATTGCTTTCACTGAAAAATAGACTCAAATTAGTGAACGCTATTGAAAGGTGTAGCGAAAAGAGGCGTATGATTGGGTTCACGTGTGGCGACCATTTTGTGATCACACGTCAAGTTTCTGTCCGAATGTTTATCGTTTTCGCCAGATATATCATGCTATCAATGAAATTAACATAGTGCATTCAATTTATCATTGAATCGTTAAACAATATCTAAAGGACTTGTCGGAAGATAAAAATTTGTCATCTGATTCCGATAATTTTCTACCAATGAATAACAATAGATATATGGTGCATAATCATGTAAATTTCAAGTTTGAATAATATAGATGCTAGTATAAATATCTTTTATATGCAGCGTAGAAAGGTTTGGTTACCCGAGGTTAATGATGTCGAATTCTCAATTAAATTTTTCATAAAAATTTTTCTAGGTGAAAGAGTTGAAAGAGATAATTATTTTTAAAAGTTTCCATCACCAATTATAAGAGAAATTATAGTTCCGGAAGAATTTTTAAAATAACTGATTCAACATGGAAGTTTTGACAACTTTTATTTCTAAATAATTTTTCACCCTGCTCATTTTTCTTAATTTATCCAAACTCAAAATTTACATGATTAAGCGCCATATATCTATTGTTATTCATTGGTAGAAAATTATTGGAATCCGATGATAAATTTATTATCTTCCGACAAGTCCTTTATTTCATTTCACTATAATAAAAACAAACTGTCCTTGATTAATTACACAAGAATTAATGTTATTATGTGAATCTTCAAATCAAATAACATTAGTGTTAAAAAATTTATTCGAGCTAGTACATTACTATATTTAGTTTTACTCATATTTCTTGCCTTGATCATTTTATTATATTTGAATTAAATTCAAGTGCGATAAAGTCAAGGTGTAGTAGATAATTTTTTTTAAATCTAACTACTTTTAAAACTATTTAATCTGAACAAGTTCCTACCTGTATATCATCGATTTAAAATAAATAAACAATAAATTAATTAAATAGTTTTCAATTATAAGCCTATTGGTTATACTCGGCTATTCTGATCAATAAAATTAAGTAAATAGAAATCATGTTTTTTTTGAAGGTCCTCTAAATTAACGCAATCATAATAATAAATTTAAAGAAGGTATAGCCAGCAGATTTTTCGGTTTCCTATCTCTAGCTCCCATATCTCTAGCTCCCAGCCTAATAACTAGGAAAGGACAATGGTCAGCTCGAAAATTCTTTTTTTATTTGACAGATCTTATCATTATCTTCAACTTTCTAATTGGCTTTATTGACAAAAATTGAACAGGTAAGAAAATATATGGGTTTTAAATTTTTATTATTGCTTCAATGAGAGACAGGGACTCCTAATGCTTTTTCAATGTCATTCAAATAACATTAAAAATTCATTCAAAATTTTTTATAAAATTCCCTGGTCATTTTTTGTTAATAAACCCAATTAGAAAGTCGTAGATATAGATAAGATCTGTCAAATGAAAAAAGAATTTTCGAGCTGACCATTGTCCTTTCCTAGTTATTAGGCTTGGGAGCTAGAGTTACGTTTCGGATTTTTCAAAGTGGCCCCTCCCAGGGGGGTATAGAGGGGTTGTATCAGGAACTAAAATTGCAGACATTTTGTTAAATTTATAATTCAACCTTAGGAGAAATGCTAAATTCAGTTTTAATTGACATTAATTTAGTTTAAATTCAATTGAATTAGCAAAATTCACACCACCCCTTGTCGATTCCTGTTCAAAAATCTCTTACCAAATATCAAATTTTAATGTTTTATAAAAAACATATTTTTCAATTTGGTTCTGGTTTCACAGCTATTTAATAGCTATATAAATAAGAATTCAGTTTCTTTTCAAACAGTTAGAGGTGATATTATCAAGTGACGAAAAATAATCTAGTTTATTCCAGTGTTAACTTTTGAAAGGAACTGGATTATTTCAAAAATGGAAACTAAAGAAGATTTGTCAAAACTATTCAGTTGCTTCAAAATCCGAGGGCTGACTGTGAAAAAGACAGCGACACACCCTCTGTGCGAGAAAGTGCATGATCAATTTTCCAAGCCAATAAGAGAGCTCCTGGGTCAAAAATTCCACTTCAAATATGACCTGACTGAATGTACTGCTATTCTCGCGTCTACACTGAAGGAAAATAATATCAAGCTATTAGTTCTTATTTTCCATCTACTAGTCTTACTCGATGATCATCTTGATCGAAATCCACAAGGTGAACCAAACAAAGAATTATGTTAATAAAATATCTAAATTAATCTTGATAAATTTTTAGAAAATCATAAATGGATCAAGTACTTCAAGGATGGAAAAGCTACTGGTGATGGCACATTTGAAAAGCTGTTCAATTATGTGATGGAGATGCGCAAGGTGCTAGTGCCCAATGAGAAGTACTGGGCCAAAACTGTTGGAGAGATAGCCGAAGCTTATCAACTCTACCCTCAATTGGAAAGTTACAAAAATGGCCATGCTCAATTATCAGACGCGGAATTCCTTGATATACGCGTAACAGAATCAGTTATGCAGGTATATTTAACCATGTACGAAAATGACAGTGGTCTGAACGTGAATGAAGAATTAATCGCTAATATTGACTGGATAAATTTTAACAAATACGCTTGCTATCACGTCCTTATCATAAATGACCTGTTCTCTTTGATGAAGGAGGTAAGGGATGGGCAAGCTAGATTCAACTATGTCTACATCAAATTAAAGAAAAATAATCTGACTGTAGAAGAATCGGTTGACCAGATTGTATCCGAGGTCAACAAGTACGAGAAGATTATGCTTGATTCCGGTCAGAATTTAAGGGCACTCAATAATGAGTGTCTGACCGATTATGTTGACCAGGTGATTCAAGGTGTTTATGGTAACGCTTACTGGTCATCAATTTGTAAACGTTATAAAGTTGAACATGATTATTTCGATGCGAATAATAATTTTTGAATTATCAAGATTAATTTTTCAATAAAACATTACTTTCAATAAACAAAAGTTTGATAAAAATTATTGAATATTCTTTTCTTATTATAAATTACTATGCTTACTGAGCTTGGCTAGATTAAAATGCAATTACCTAGGTGAATTAAATATATCAATCTTTTTATCCAGTTATTTATTCTTTACAAATTAATAACAAAATTAACCTTAAGCTAAAAAACAGAATTATCATTTTAATTCTATTAATACTTTAAGCACAGGTAGTTTATTTGCACAGAATAACAGCCCTTTTCTCGAAAACTCTTTTCTATTAGAAATTCATAACATTTGAGAAAAGTATCGGAAAATCACATAAATATTGCAATCAATCGGAAAATAAGAGTCAATTTTGAAGGACAACGACGAGTCTCTCAATAGTCAAGTGTTTTGACGTCAGAGCACAGGTAAGGCATGAAAAAATTGGACAGTCTATGACTTCTGGCAATTCTTTATATAATTCTTAAAAAAATAATTGAAAAACATTTTTCTAGGTATTTTGAATAACTTAATCTTTATTATTGGATCTTGTTGTTTTTTTTCTCACAAAATGTTTAAAATAAAAATGTAACAAGATGATAAATAAATAAATTAGAATTATAAATATGAATGATAAATAAATAATAAACATGGTAATATTAAATAGTTAATTAAAATGAGTATTTGATCATGATAATTTGAGAATAGGTTACAATGTTTTGCTGGCTTTTGATTTCCGGTAGGACTGGATGTAAAAGTCAGTGAACAGGTAGAAGAAGAGCGGGCTCTGGATGAAGCCCACCCAGAACCAAGTGGGTGGGTATCCAGTTTGGAATTTAGCCAGTGCAATCGAATAGCAGATAAAAATAACGAACTGGGTGATTTGAATTTGGGTGATGTACCGCTTCCACCAGAGGTAGGGCTGAATGGATGGCCCGAAAGCGGACAGAGCGTAATAGGAATACATAATGGTGTGGACCAGACTATTGAGAATTCCGAACAGTTGGTAGGCCGGCACAAACGGCATCAATTTCATGGTGAGCCAGGCGAGCACCGGAACTACTGTGTGGTGGTAGAGGTGAAGGCCGCTGACCTGTCGGTCCCTTTTTCTCAGCACAAAGAATACGGTGTCCAACAGATCCACAAATTTGGTTAAGAAGTAAAGATATCCCGTTTGGATGATTGCCTGTCCTTTAAGACTGTTGTCATACTTTGATGGGAACTGGAAGTTCGTGAACACCCGTCCGAAGTCAGAGAAGGACAGGAATTTGAAGAAGAAGTAGGCGTTGAACACAACCATAAGCGTGTTGTAGACAAGCATTGGTCGTCTGAGCTCATAGGCCGGCCGTTTCGCCATAAACCAGGGCCCGAGTCTGGTCACTAGCAATAGGTAGGCGCTCATAATTAGCACTACTGGAAGGGGTCCGCCAGCCATCAGTGGTAAGTGTGTGACTTGAGGGCAGCCCTCGCTTTGCCAGTAGTGGTTGAAAGCGTAGTCGAAGACATCAGTCTTGGCGTCAAACACCGACAACTCAGTGGACAGGTTTGCCACCAATGGGTGAATGGACTGTATTTCCAACTCTGAGACCATCGATTGGGAACCAATCGTAACAAAAGTGTTTGAAGACATTCTTCACAATAAATAAATACTTTAACCACAAATCGATGAATACTTTCTTAGAGTAAAAGTTTAGTAAAGACTCAATGCTTGAGCTTATGATCTGATCCATGTCTGTCCCCTCCGTTTATATACTCATTTGAGATAAATATTTTGATTTCTTTCGGTGTTTTCCAAAACTTTTTTCACATTTGCGTCAAATTCATGCGAAACCACTCATTGATTAAAAACATGTAATTACAGTCGGAGGCCATTATCCTGAGCTTTGATACCTTGTATCTCCTTTTAAAACTTGATAAATTGAATTTTAAGTGTCAAGAATGTTCAAGATAAAGATAACCCTTTTTTCTAAACAAGATTTACAGGACAAAAAGTTTACCAAGCTAAAAATTTCAAAGTTTTCATCATCAATCAGGTTATAATTAATTGAGTAGTCTGTGTTACAAGTATTTTGATCGGGATTTTTCGAGAGCCTTTCCAGTTTTATAATGAATTATAAAGAATAGCCCGGAGCCATAGACTGTCCAGTTTCTTCACAACTTACCTGTGCTCTGACGTAATACCAGTTAACTATTGAGAGGCTCGTCGTTAACCTTCAAAATTAACTCTTATTTTCCGATTGATTGCAATATTTATGTGATTTTCCGATACTTTTTTCAATTGTTTTGAATTTCTTATTAAAGAGTTCTCGGAGTTTCCAGAAGAGGTTATTATTCTGAGCGGTTTGACTACCTGTGCGTCAGATAAAAATAGGGTTAAACTGGGAATTCTGTTATTTTAACTTAAGAAGAATTTTGTTTTCAATTTTATAAGGATTACATAAATATTATTCCTGATGAAAGGGTGGAGTCTTTTAATTGATTCAGTGTAAATACACAAATTATTACCTAGTTAATAAGGCAGCTATTAATAACTTGGTCAGCATGAAAATATACTAGGTCGTTTACACTCAGATTTATTCATATTAAGCACAATTGAATGAAATTTTGTGACCTTGCTAAATTGATCTTGAAAATTCTATTTTATTTTTTAAAAATGTTATCAAGCAAAATTTGTACGATTTATGTAACCTAATATCATAAACGTGTTGTAATAAAAAAAACCAAGATGGTAAAATTAATAAAAACATATCAATATTCAATCCGTTTCCTCATGTATTACATAAAACCACATGATATTGAACCGGAATACTCTCAATTGAATGACCTTGATATATTTTTCTGAATGGTATACGTGAATGAAATTTACACCTTTTTGTAGACATTTTTCAATGTCGTGTAGTATTTAACACGTTTTCCAATTAGTTTTAGAATCGTTACGAAATAACCAAGATAAATTTAATTAAGATTTATTTTTAATAAGTGTAATGATAGAGAAGTTCAGGGGTTGAAAATAGTCCAGAATAATGACCAAAAGTTGAGAAAAAGGGTGTAAACCACACATTCTGTAAATAATTCGACTTTATTTTAGCGCTAAAACACAATTCATTGAAAAGGGTTCTGCTCTTCATCACAGCCGACACCCAATTAATCCAAATACAGTTTACAATCAATTCTTATATTTTACAGAAAAAGAGTGAAAAACAAAAGTTTTTAATTACAAATAATTTGAAGAAATGATGAGAAAAGGGGTAAAATGACAGTCACTGAGGGCTCACATGACATATAGTGAATGTCATTACTATCTCTATTATTTCAGTTATTGTCAGTTCTTTAGAGCTCTGGTGTCTCTCATTATCTCAAATCAATTAACAATAATTTTATTCATTTGTTTCAATACTTACGACTCGTTAATAAAGTCTAGAATTAAATCAAATTTTATTATATTTTTCGATATTTTAATACATTTTTAGAGAAATATTTAATAAAATTCATTTAAATAACAAAATATTTATTACTCTTCACTCAATTGGTTACGAGATTATTGTCCACTCATTTGGTTGTGTGATTGGATGGTCTCCAAGTGTTGTCCAAGAATTTTCTTTAACATTGTTCCTGCTAAAATGGGTTTTACTCGTTTGCCATCTCCATTGAAACGCTTTCGAAAGATAGCCATTTCTAATGGAGTCTGAGCTAGGTGCTAATATTTCAGTTTCGCTTTTCCACCTATTTCCTAAACTTAAAACATGCTTGATCTTTCTAAAAGCAATTTCCACTAAAAACACCATGATAGAAACGATAAAACCAGCCACCATTAGTATGATAGAGGAAAAAGGCACAGTTTTGAAAATAGCACCATGATCATTTTCTTCGTCATCGTCTTCTTCATTGGAATTTTCGTGAGCATCGCTGTGGTAGACAAACCCCTCCCCATATTTCTCTTGTCTCAACCAGTAAATTGTTAACCCGATTCTCACCATGTTTTTAACGCTGGAATATAGCAAGGTTAAAATTGAAAAATCACCATGATTAAAAAAGTCCTTACTAATTAGCGAACACTTCCGTGTGTTTGAAGTCTTTCCTTACAGCGAATGAAAAGAAGGCGTTCCTTATATTTGCATCAGGGTCATCTGGTGGTATGTGGTACGTATTTTCACCTTTCTTGTAAAGTTCAAATTCGAATTTTGCCCGGTAATCAATGTATGCTAGGTACTTTTTTGAATTTCGTACTAGTTTTGTCCCCTTTTGCCCTTTAAGGAGAGGGGACAGCCTTTTGTATATTTCCTTGATTTCATCCCGGCTAGATTTCTGAAAATATTTTTGAAAATTTCAAATTCAAGTTAAATTATGAGCAAGATAAAGTCTCTAATCATTGGTCCAAACGCTAATATTATATTTGAATGGCTTATTCAAAATAATAAACTTGATAAAATTACAGTTTTGAAAATTTTTCAATTTAATCTTGGTGAATCTGAAGCCGAAAATAAATCGAAATCAACTTGTTAATTTAGAATAATAAAAGAATAAATCAAAACTAAATTATCTTGCTATTTCATTGCTTCAATTTACCTTGAGCTCAGTGTATCTAGCAGAATGCATGTTGACTATCGCATCAATAGACCCTGATCTCATTTCGTCTGCCAATTCCATGAGGGTATCAATTGTTTTCAAGGACTGGGGCACTGAAAATGACTTGTATATAAAACCACCTAGCACAATGCTCACAACCATAGCTGCAAATTGCCATGTGTAAATTAGTATTCGCAAAGAATCACCCTTGCACATCCTTCTATTCATATCCTGGCGAAATGCAATCACTAATACAGTCCAATAAAGTGGGAATTTTTCCAAATCCTTGAAATATCTTGATATCAATTTTAAAGTGAACAAGATCATTATAACACTGAGAAATAAGCACAAGATAATCCACTGGTCCACCTTGATTATGAATGCACTATCACTTTGCTTTGGCCAGGATGTTATGAAGGTGATTCCACTTGTAAAATGTGGTGGAGTGAAAAAGTCTACCACTTCTTGCCTATCAGTTGTTATGGTTAGCCCACCAAAGCCAATGTCGGCCCTCTGGATAAAATTACCATGATTAAAATTTATAACTGGCTAATTTTTCAATTTTTAAAGATCACCTTTTCAGCTAGGTAACCCACAAGCCCTGACCATGATCCATTGGGCAACAGACCCCCGGTGTCACCCTTTGTGTCGATCAAATGATAGGTGAAATTGAATTTATTCCTCAATTCGTTGAGTATTTGCATTTCGTAACCAATTTTTGAGACATAGGTCTGAGTCATGAAGTGTTTCAGAACGTGGGGTGAATTCTGGAAAAATGTCAACATGGTAATTTATTATTGGCTCAATAAAGATTACCTCTGTGGCAACGACAATGAACTTTTCACCATGCAAATCCAATTTATTTTTCACCATTTCTTGAATAAAAGACTTTTTTATACAATAAATAAAAATATCGATAAATGTGTGAAAAAGTTATTCCGAACCAATTGTGAGAACAATATTCTTGGTTTCAATTCACCGTTGATTTTATCGATTCCTTTCTGACAATAAAACCATCAATTTTTTTTCAGGGAAAAAAAATCAATGGTTGTATTCGACCACAAACTTATCACAAAATAATAGTGACACTAATTATTGTTGTTATGCAAAATTATTACATCGATTGTTCTTGATCAATAAAAATTATTTATTCTCCAAAGAAATTTTCCCACGTTCTTTTGAAATCTCGTGGATAACTTCAATTGAAACATTAAAGTTCAAGGGTGTGCAAGGTTAAATATTGATAATTTTTATTCTTTTATTATAATAATTTTTCTATCTGCTAATTATTTATTCGACAAGATCAATTATTTCCAAATAATTAATAACTAAATTAATCGAGGATAATTATACGAAATAAATTATTTCTCAATAAAGCCTCATGATAAACTTATTGAGCAAGGTGTTTCAGGAATTAAATTGTTTGATATAAAAATGGGAGCTTTTGAGTATCGAATGTTAAAATTCAATTTTAATTGAATAATCTTGGTAAATATTTGCACTTCTTGATGCAAAAGTGAAATTAATTAAAAATCGATCTTGTCAAATAAAAAACATTTAATTGAGGTAAATGAATAAAAGAAATGTATAAAAGAAATGTATATACAAGATTTTTATATCAACTAGATCATTCTAAAGAATTATAAAACTTGTTTTAAGAAAGTAATTCATGAAATACTGTTATTTGAACAAGATCAATTAAAAATAACTTCATGGAGTAAAAACAAGCTAGAAATGGCATTTCAAATAATTCCAATCGAGTTTTAAGTGAAAATTATGGTAAATTAGGTTCCATTGTTGTAAAATTTTCAAATATTCTTAAAAATTAGAAAAATTAAAAATAATTTCAACAAT
>JAQIXD010001681.1:0-13566 GCA_034699985.1 Minunthozetes semirufus
ATAAGAAAAACTAATGAATGAGTGATAAAAAAATGTATTATTAGTTTTGGTTAACTATTTTCACGGTTCCGGCCTTGAAATGTATGTCTTCGAGAAGACTCTTCTCTTAAGAGGCAGTTTTGGCTGTTCTTTGGCGACACGTCTTACACAATGGCCATACACTGACAGCGCTCAGAGACCGGGGGAGGGATATGAGTGAACTCCGCCGTAAAAAAGTGATTAAAGCAAAGCGTTTGTGAATTCAAGCGATAAGTAGTGGCACTTCTTCTTTGTCTTATGAATCGGAACAATTTGATAGCTTAAGAGAATTACAACCAATTCGTGAATACAATCATAATATGAATGAATTTTTTCTTTCCATTCAAATGTTTTGTTAACTTTTGGCAAAGAAGAAGAACTGCTTAAACCATTTATATTAATGGTATGACATTTGCCGATGCCTTCACTTTTAGGATATGCCTTTCAATGAGCGTACCTGTGCTCTGCACTCCGCTCAATTCCATGAGTCTTATCGGAAAGGCATCGAAGCGTTGAGAAATATTTTCATATATTCTCTTAAGTTTTACTCAAAAAATAGTTAAACGAATAGAAGTTTGAAAATTAGTTTAGAAATTGTTTTTCCATTTTCGCAATCATTCAATGAATATACAGACAAATAAACAAAAGAATTTTTTCCGTGTATTTCATATAATTATATAATTGAATAAAACAATTGTCATTCATTACACGCGTATTCCTCAGGAGTTGTTCTGAGGCTAAGAAGTATTATTACATTTTCTCATCACTTGATTTACTCGAAGGTCATTCAATTCGTTAATCATTTGTAACGCGAAACTAATTTTCTTCTAAAAAAACTTTAAAATTTGCCTCAATTTCGGTCTTTAAAAGTCTTTTAGTAAATGAATGTAATTTTGAATTTAATTTAAATCCAATGATTAAATCAGCGATTATTGTATTAATCATTTGCTTCGCTGAAAGTCTCTCTCTTTTTCTATGATTTAATTTCTCAATTAATGTGAGTATTAAGTCATTGAATAAGAGTTTGTAATAAATAATAGTATTAATTGCATTGACCACCAAAGTAGCCGACAGTGGGTCTGTCTGTCCCCAACTCAAACCCTTTTCAAGTGAAATCGTTGTCGTGATTACGACGTCTTTATAATTATATAATTTTATATATAGTTTTATATTAAATAAGTTTTAAATTTCATATACAATACTCAGTGTTCTTACTCTATGTGTAGTTTAGATTCCAATCTAAATGAGGTCCTCTTTCTTCTAATGATTTTAAGCAAACAATTTATTATTTAATTTCTCTTATGATTACAACACATCCACAGAAAAATTGGACTCAAATTTCAAAATTATAGTATAATTAATTTCAATTTGAAAATTGCCAAATGAGAGACCCCTTAACTCTTTGAATAAATATTAGTTTATAACTAATTTGATTCGTGATTTCAATAACTGATCTTTGAACTAAATTTTCGTTAATTCAATTCACTGGCGACTGAAGGCATTCTCCCAATGAGAGTAAAATGAATTCTTTGCTGAGAAAAAAAATTCTTATCAAATATGAGAAAAAATTAAAATAAAAATTGAATGCAATTAAAACATAATTTATATTTATTTGATTTCCAAGATTTTCATTTATCATAGGCTAATGTTCTGGCAATTATTGCCATTAAAGCACAGGTGGACCACAATAATGATAGCAATACTCGTGTTTCCAATTCATGTTTGAAAATTAATTCTGAATTTTTTAAAACATTGATTAATATATTTGTTATCAACTGATCATAAATTCTATGACATTATTATCATTACTATTATTATTAGAGAATTTTAAAACTATAATAAAGTGAATCAACTTTTTTTTGAATTACATTTTCTATTGGTTTTTGAATTTCATATTTGTTTCCGAAAAGTAAAAAATGTAAAACAATTTTCCAAATGAAGTCATTTTGATGGAAAAATTGAAACAAATAATTGAGAACTCATTTTCTTCGGGAAAATATGTTTTACTTCAAAAACAAATTGTTTTTCAATTTCCAAACAAATGATTGAATTCATTAATCATTAATTGAAATGTGGTTTTTGAGCAAAACAAACAAATCTGGAAACAAAAGCCTTTAAATTCTACACTAATTATAGTCCAGAAATGAAAACTCATTTCTCGATAATATTCTGTAATAAATATGCTGTGTTTCTCAGCAACTCGTTTATAAACACAATTATTAAACTCATATATCAGGTGAAGAAAAATATCGAAATTCACGAGCTTTTCATAGATAGTAAATGTATTGATCCAATGATAACAAATAATGACAATTGTCGAGGAAAGTAATGCAAAACAGTGAAGAACTAATCATTTGCTCGAATAATAAATTAAAAACCAATACAATAGAGAAAATGAAATTCGTTTTCTGTTATGTGTTTATAACTTACTTTTGGATAACAAGAGAGTTAACAATAAATCGATTCGAAAAAAACAATTACTTGAGAAGACTTTCCTAAACAGGTATGAAATTATTTGTTCCCACGAAGAGGTAATTCCTCAAAAAACAACAAAAAACATATAATATTTTCTGTGCTATACTTTCCGATAAAATTATACTTTTTATTCTGATATTTATTGTATTTTCTTTGTTATGATTATTATTATTGGAAATCCAATTGGTCAGAGAGGAAAGCCCTCAATCGAATTGATTCTCAGGATGCCATTAGCACCGCATATGACAAGTTTGAAGTGCTTTCCAATCCATTTATACGTTTCTATACTATTATTTCGATATTGAATTCTTTGGCCTATAGTTTACTATAACTGAAGTTAATAATGGATTCAATTTTTTCCACTATTACTCGATTCAGACAATAAATGTGTTTTAGTCTATCGCACAGACAATTGCACTGTAAATAAGAGCCGATTCAATCTATACAGACATGAGTCTACTCCTAATGCAATGCTTAGGTTTATCTAAATCCGGAATATTCTGGAAACACTCACTTAATCTTTTGATAGTTAATATCACGACTGATATTTTCCTAATTTTTGTTTCGAGCAAAGTTTGAGATAACGATAAACTAATTATTTTATTCAAAATCATTATTCATTTAAACAGTTGCTCACAAAAGGCTCACAAAAAATAACTCTTTTGTTAATTATTTTAATTTATTATTTGAGTTCTCTTTAATCAGAACTAATAAGTCATGAATTGCTATGAATTACTCCTTCGATAAAATCATTGATTAATGTTTTTATCCGAATTTGGACTCTTATTACCAGAATATTGACTGCACTGGTATTTTCATTTGGGATGGATGGGAGGGCTATCCATCTATTGATAGTTTTTATATATTTATAGACACATTTTTGGCCAAAAGTAAATTATTGAGTGTCACAGATGTCTGTGGGTCTACACCAGAGCTCGACATCGAGTCTATAATTTAATGGCAGAAAAACTATTTTTAGATTTAAATTACAACAAAAGAAGATTTGGCTCATCAAACATCACATTCGCTGTTTGCCATTCGATAGATCGGGTGGTTTGGCCACTCATACAGGAGGCAGACCTGCAGACATACAACCGGAGCAAAAAGAGCTGTCAATTTTGTCGGCAATACAACTGTTGCGTGTTTTGTCCAATAGGGAGGACACGATAGTCTCGATCCTAACAAACAATGGTTTTCCAGTTTTCGATCTCTCCTCTAAAGCTTAACTCAGTCTTGATTTCATACTTTTCTTCAATTAAATCAATGGATTATTTTCTTTGATTCTTCTGACAAGATTGCAATGGAGAGAGAGAGAGAGAGAGAGATCAGCTCAGAATCAAATTGAGAAATAAGCTTTTGAGCGATTGGCCGCAGAAATGTAATGTAATTGCCATCAAAATAATCCTCTTTATGTTTTGTGGTAATTGATCGCCAAAACACACTCGTAATTGAGAGGAACAGCTGAACTGCTCTTAAAGTTTTGAACAACTATTGTCAGGCGAGTAATGGTTACTGAAATTATGAAAGACTGAAAACGCTAACAACACTTCTATCATAACTAGTTTTGTTGTGTACTTTTCATTTTGTTTGTGTTGTGAAGAAACATGATTTTTGGCAAATAATCATTTATAAGATTCAAAATTTGATACCACATATCATATCAGACATTATATTACAATACATTTGAGTGCAAAACAAATCTGAATACAATTCATAACAGATTTGTTTGGTTTTCTTCTATCACTTAATAGTCTTCTCTCTATTACTTAGAAAAATGAATTATTTGAATGATTTTCAAATTACATAACAATTTATCTGTTTCGCCAAAACATCACTGATAAGATTTTTTCCAGTCTTTTCCAGTGAAAAATTATTCATTTAGTGACCAAATGACTGCTAAAAGAGAGGTACGAAATGCGAGGCACATATGATTATAGTCCAGCAAAAGAGAGAGGACTATTAGAGAAGATTCACCCCTTAAACTATGCCAGGTTTACAGCTGCCGGTCCTCAACACCAATTATGGACGTGAGAGGGACTTTTATTTGCTTAAGTAAAATGACTTAATTAAAAGACCGCTCGTAAGGCCTGTCCATAACTTATTAGAAACCTTTGAAAAGCGGGTCCTCTATAGTCAAGACAATTGTAGCAAATATTAGGGTTAGTCTGAGAGTAGAGACAGTTAGGTCTGTCATTTGTTTCGGTCGCGGCATTCATTGGCACCAATGGCTCAATCAGTGCACTAATAGATGGAAAACAATTTTTGGAAAACCTGTCGTCAAATGTAATCGGGTTTAAAATCATTTCCTGTTGTTTTGTCGAAACATTTATTATTATCTAATTTATTGAGTAATTCATTGAGTTTTCTCTATATCTTAAAGAAGTCATTGTTTTCACTGAAATATAATTGTTTTGCAATAATTATTTTCTTTCGTTAGGAATGACATGAAAAATGTTCACAAAATTAATAGTTGTGTTGACTTTAAATTCTGTGCTATAATTTGAAAAACGTTTTTTTTCAGCAGCGATTCCTCCAGTGATTAGTTTTGCTTCTTTTAACTGATGAAGTTATCTCTAATTCACACAAATTACTTATGAAATTCATAAAAATATAAAATATATCGTTAATTATAATGAGGACAGGAATTATTGAAACTCTTGAACGCGGAGAAGAGAAATGCAATTATCGATAATATTCTTATGAATTTATATTTTTTGATGTCTGAGAAAAACGTCAAAACTCTGTTTGAAGAGCCCTTAACTCTGACTGAAGCAAAAAATCAATTTAATTAAACTCAAAGATCTTATCTAAAGCTGAAAAAAGTCGAGAAAAATATCTTCTCAATAGAAATGCGAATCAAAAATAAAGTTAGAAATCAATAAACAAATTGTTTTGACGTTCGCTGATATCGGAGACAAATTTATGGCCAAAAAATAAGAAACGTTTAAATCTATTATTGAATTTCTTTTATTTGTTTTTCTCAAACAAATATCAATTTCCAGATATAATCACGACTTTTATTTGACTAAAACTAAATTATTATTCACTTTATTTCCAATTTCTCATTACAGGTAATGAAACGTTTGGAAAGGCATTCAAACAGCTATTAATAGCCACTAATTCTGTGCTATTCTGTGCTTTAATTATTTTGACCAAACATTTACTCAAAAAACGTTTGCCTCAAATAAAAGGAGAAATGTTATTAAAAACGTGTTATGACATAATGTGATTGGAGTAGAAAAAAGAGAAAGAGAAAAATAAACGCATAAAATACCTAAAAATCATTAGTTATATAACTTAATGACAATCAAAATGTCATTAATCATAACGATTATAATGAAATTTTCTACCATTCCTTCCATTTCTAGCATTTCATTCAGATTTGTGTCAAATTATTAGAGTTTTGGCTCACATTTGGTATTACTTTTGAGAGAAAAAATCTAATTTTTGATCCAAACTTCAATTGAAATATTTAGGGTTTGGGGATAGACATAAGCACAGGTATAGCGTTGATTGACTTTGCAATACAGTTGTCTGACATTAATATTCTGAACGTGAGTCCAAACGTTTCAATAAATAAGAAACTCATCAGATCTCTGGTTAAGCCATTTCTTGAATAACTATCTCTTATCTTGAATTTGAAGTAATTATTATGAATTTGTGAATATCTTTGATATCTTTGATCTCAAAACTAATTATTATGAATATAATGCTCACAAAAGCCTCTTCAAGAGCTTTAATTTGGGAAACCTATTGAGTAATCAGAATTATCTCTCTTATTATGATTAATAGTGTTTTCATTCAACCAAAAGAGAATCAAATATTTTGAACACATTTTGTGAATCTATTCAATGAATTCTATCTTAAGTTCTGAACTAAAATACAATACAAAAGTGATATGACTTTCATTGAGAGCATAAAAAACATTTTTATATTATAAAAGTTGTTGAACTGAACGCTATTTTTCTTCTTTTGCTTCAATTTTTCAGATCATTTCAAATCTCGTTTAGTATTAATGTTTCACAAAATAAGTGTTTCGTATGTTAGGTATGGCCACCAACGATGTAGGCGTTCAGATGGCCATCCACTGCAACTAAATTATGGCCTATCATGTGTCTGACCAGACTGGCAGTGATAAGTTAAATGTCTTCAGCACTCAAATTAGCAGAAGCTCTATGTCAGTAGTTTAACCATCAGCGCCACAGACCACAGACCAGTGCCGAACACCAGTCCTGTGCATACATTTTGACTTTCATTATGACTTTTTTCTACTCTTCGCTTCTCATTCTTCTAACAAAAGTAGGAATTACTTCAATGAGTTTACTATCATATGAATATCCTCTCACTCTGTGTGCGATTGAGTGTATGCGAGGGTGGCGTCACGTGACATCACCGCTGGAGGTAAACTCTGGCTAATTGGACAAGAAGGCGACAATATGACTGCAAACATTATCAATGGTGAGGAGGAGCTACTATTTTCATTAAGAAGTACTCCACTCGAGTAACACTGGCGTTGAACAGCACTGTTTTCTGCCCTATTATTCCACTCATTCTGTGCTTATTCTATTAATTCTATTCTATTCTATGTTTCCTTTACTTTGAAATAATCTGATCGATGTATTTGATGTATGAACTCATTTATTAAAACCATTTTTCAAAACACAATCCAATATTTTACACCTTTTTCTCTCTATCTATTGATATAAATACAAATTTATGTGAATTACGCCACAATTGGACAGAAAATTCATTTTTCTCATTCTGAGCGTATCATTACTTCTCTATTATTGTTATTAAACATTTGATTTTGAATTCAAAACACACGACAACTCCGCTGACGACTCAGTTTTGGATTTGGTTTTTGGTCTCCACTTAAATAATAAGCGAAAATGCATTTCATATATGAAAACCTAATTCGTGTCTGAAATCGTATTAAAGGCCCATAGTTTTGGCCGTAAATTATTCTCACAAAATAAGTACCACTGATTACACAGCACCTGAAATATATGGCATATACGGCATTCCCCTCCAAAGACACAATGAAAAACAAATGCCTGGATTTATATCACATTCACGCTATCATTGCATTACATTATAAGGAAAATGATTTCAGAAATATATGGCAAATATATGGCTCACGAATACAAACAGTATATAAGAATCAGATTTATTACGAGAAACACTCAAAAAAGGTAATCACAACTCAAAACACAGAATCAGAGACAGACAGAGCTTAAACACCCCCTGATTTGAGCGCTGATTAGATCTCATCACAAGTTAATTATCTTATTGCAAGAAAGCGGGGGTTTTTTAACATTTATTTTACCGCATCAGGTCTTCCCTGAGTGTTGTCTGTCCCACACCTTGTTATCGAAATCATTCTTCTCGAGTGAATCGAAACAATTTCAGAAGTAATTACATAATTCAATTCAATTCAATTGGAAATTCAATATAATTTTGAAGACAAACAGGAAATTAAACAAAAAATGTTTAACGAAATTGAATTAAATTTAAGAAATGAATAAACGTTTCAATTATTTTGATTTAATTTAATACTCTTTTTACGAGTGTTTACTTTAATTATAAACTAAATTAAAACTTTTTTATCACTCATTTGAATAAATTTATTATTATCTCGAAAAATAGTATAGAAAAGTAACTATTAATTTCTTAATCTTGAAACAAATAAATCCCAATTTTTAAATATTAACTAAACATTACGCAAATGAGTGCTAATTTTCTGTTAAATCCTTAAACCATTGATTTCTAAGAACTTTGAGTCATATGAGTAATAATTTATCGGGAGTCGAATCATTGCTTTAATTTTAGAATTGAATCTAATATTATAAATAAGAGTAAAATTAATTTATATAACCAGTGATTGATTCATTGAAATCTTAATTATATTTACATATATAAGTCAAAGTAGTAAACCCTAATTACACTCAAATTATTACTCAATTTAATTAACATAAGACTCAACATTTGATTTGTAAATATTGATTAATCAAATACAAATCAAACCCGGATTTTAAGCAAATTAACCAAATTAGAGCATCTTTTTCATACATTTGAAACTTTTCAGAATCATATTAATGTCTAATGATTTTCATAACAAGAATATTCATTTGAAATAAAATAGTTTACAATACATTTAGATACTGTTCAGATAGTGTTCAGATAGTGGGATGTGGCTTATGTAAGGTAAGGTACTATCAGCTTCAAATCATAATAAGACACCTGAGCGGAGTTTGCGCACCTTTGGGTACTTCCCCTGAGTTAGTGCTTTCTGTGCTTTGGATGGAAAGGCGAAAACCGAGTACTACCACAAACACTAATATAGTGAACAAGTGAAGTCTATGTGCACCGTTGGTTTAGAAGCCTTACATCATTCCGTCCATCCAAAGAGCATTTTTTGGATACTCCAAGAGGACACTCTGGATTTCATGAGAGCTACCGCTTTGGCCACACCGTCGCCATCGCCCACGCAATCGGAAGCGCTGTCACTGATCGCCAAACCGAACAATAGCTGTAATTTAGCCACAATTCAAGCGATCAATTCATCAAATAATAAGAACTCGTTTAAGCGGTCCAACGGATTCTCGATCGCAAACCTCGTATTCAACGAAGACAGAGACAGAAATATGGGAGTTCTGGACAGGTGTGACCCTAAAAGTATCTTAAGTGACAAAATATCTCAAATACAAGACCAACGATTCAAAGATGATCTCTACAACAATAAAGGGGTCGTATCTCCTGTCCAGAGCCGGTCCGACATCGATGACGACGATCTGAGCATCAAAGTCGACGACGACGACAGACATCACTCGGTAAGTGTCAGAACCATTAAATCAAATGTGTTTTGAGAGCAAAAAACTGCTTTCATTTGAAAAGAGGTTCAAATAAATTAGAATTAATGATTGCAACCGATGTTTCTCTGAGAACAGGACGAAGACGACGATAATCCTTTGCGCCCCCGGAGCGGACCCGACGACTCAGACGCACACACCAACAGAAATATCGGCGAACATAACTCAGATGACTTTCCTAAAAGAAAACAGCGCCGATACCGAACCACTTTCACCAGTTTTCAATTAGAAGAACTGGAGAAGGCTTTCTCACGCACTCACTATCCCGACGTCTTCACGAGGTATGTCTTTCTTTCAAATTTATTCATCTTTTATTCAAAGCGTTTTTGCAATCATTGGTTCTTTGGTTTAAAAAATCGATTATCAAAATGAATACAAAACTAAAGTATATTCTAATAGAATATCAAAGAGAAGGACAGACTATATGTTATGTCCAATAATTTGTCTGACAATCGCCTGAGTAGTGTTCGCCAGTGCTTTACGACCACTATATTGTGTGGTAATTGCATGCGATTCCTGAATAATATTAATTATAGTTTCAGTTATTTTATTAATAAAAAAGGCTAAAAGTTTGCACGAAATGCAATCATTTTTTATTTTGTAATACAATAACAATTAAACCATTTATTAGTATTACTTAATGTGGTAACGATTTTGCAAATTATATCAAATAGTGTAACAAATATTAAGTTCATATCTAAAAATATGATCCGCTTTTGCCCGCTTTGACCTCAATGTCTGACTAATATGCAGTTAATTAATGTTTAATATTCATATTCCTATTTCTCTTATTCTCCAATTCTCTGTTTGATAATTACATTCCAATAAATTTTTAATTACTCAGTCTTTTCGGTAATGTTTGCATAAAATAATTATGTGATTAAAGGAAAGCCAAATGTAATGATCGTTTTCCAGTGCACCCGACTTTCCTCTACCCTCTCATTTGATATTTCTCTAATTGAAATTTGAATATTTAATTAGTATTTGAAATATATTAGAAAATTAATAGATATTAGTTTTATGGCCAAACAGTTAGGGAGTCGTTTGAGTGAGTCGTCGCCAAATAAGTCTGTCCCACAATTCTGTTCGCATCTAAATTGCAATTATTAGCTAAAAAGTAATTTAGAAAGTTATCACAAGAAAAATATCTCTCTTAAAGTCGTTCTTTAAGTATAAATTTCTAAAATGTATTTTCAAAATCAGTTTGAAATAAGTCTCAGAGTTTGGAGTTTTTGATAAAAAGAGTAAATAAATTATTCAAAAATGACTTTAATATGCGATGTAATGATATTTTGATAATTTCTTTGATAATACCTTTACATACATTAAACCCATTGGTGACAAAATCTTGTTTTTAATACTCGAATAAATACTTTGGACTCAATTAGTGTTTTAATTTCAAAATGCGTTTTCACGCAAATTAGGATGAGTTCAGAATTAATTCAATAATTTTACCCAAAAGAAAAAACTCTGGAATTTCTTAAAGAGTTTACGAAAAAATGTATTAACAGTAAAATCAGGAGTAATTTCTTCCCATAAATCCAAAGAAAATGTTTTTCCTCTTAATTTGCTTTTCAATTATTATCTCTGTTTTGAAATACAGTTTTTATATAAAATGAAATTAATTTGAACATTGAATTCATTGAATAAATTTTGATAACTCATTAAACTTTTTATAGATTCATAATTTTGATAACAATTCTATGAATATTTTAAATAATTATTAAAACATTTTTTCTAATGAAATAAAATAAAAATCATTTTTCACTTTAATCGACAAATTAGTCTTTTCTTAATATTTATTCCGATTTCGAAAACATAGAAATTATTTCAAAAACCAACGAATTGTTTAGAAAACAAAGAACTTAAACATTTTAATGAAATCAAATCATTATAAATCACTTAATTAGACATTGAATTTATCAAAAAATTGTTCATTATTTTCAAATTAGCGACGAATTACTCATTAAAATCTCAATGATTTCCAGTTTGAGCGCAAAACAAGAAAAAACTTCATTCAAAAGATCAAAATAAATATAAGAATAGAATTAATGACAAATAAATATCAGGATAATTGTAATCAATGGTAATTAGACGTATATGTGAGCCTAACGTAGCATTTATTCCATAAGATATATTTCCTTTCATATATTCGCGATAAGATATTTCCAATTAAACAGTTCTTGTTTTTCTTCAAAACCTGAATAATTATACAAATTATGAAAACGACTCATTCGCCCACATTTTTATTTATTTCAAATGAATGAGTGAATGAATGAATGAATGAACGAGGGTATATTTAATTTATTTTCCAAATTCTTATTATTATATTTGAATTGTAATTCATTTTCTTCTCAAAAGTTTAAACAAATGATGATCTGAGAGCAGAACAAGACTGAGCACAGAATTGCAATTTTATTTTAATAATAAATTATTGTATTATTATATTAGACTCTCAGGAATTTTAATTGATTCGAGGAAAGTCATGTAATAAATTGCTATTCTGTGCCTTTCGTGAAAAGAAAAACTATATTTTTAGAAATACTGATTAGTTATTAGTTGTAATGAAATTAAATTAATTGAAATGAAATGAAAAATAAAATTTCAAATCGCAGTCAAATCGCAGTTTAATCCTTTGAAATGGGTTTCAATGAAAGAAATTATTGTCATTTCATTAATACCTTATGAAAAGTAAATGTATTTCAGAATCAATTAATTTTTTACTAACTTTTCAGTTAGAATTCAAGGATATTCTTAGCCTGAGCTCAGCCGCACAGTTAACTTGTCAGAGCTTAGGCCTGGCTCTGTCTATACAGCGAACAAGTGCTGTGCTATTATTTTTGCTGATTTCCTCCAAAGTTTTTCTTATTCTGTCCCGACTTTCAGCTGATTATAAAAACAATAAAAACTAATACTAAAAGTAATTCCTTTAAATAGTAATACAGTTATCGGAATTCACTACCAATTAGTATCTCTTTTATCGCTTTTGAAAATAATTTCATTTTATTAATTAAATGAAAATATAATTAGTTTTTTGTGAAAAATAAGAAAACGAAGTATTAATTAATTTAATATAGTTTTTGCTATCTTTTTGTTAAATAATGATTTGGCACTCATTGGCATTCATTAGACTCTTGAGCGGCGCTAATCTCTCGTTATTAGATTATTATTAATTTCTTAAGTATTTCTAAGAAGAAAAAATTATCCTGAGTTTGTTGAATGTGACAAAACTAGGTTGTTTGCAGTTAACGCTTCTATTTGTAAGATGAATGCCTGTGCGCTCACTAATGGAGTGCACAGGTATTATAATAATCTCTTTCTCAGCCGCTCTGACAAGTGTTAGATAAGTGGATAACATGAAAGAGACGCTCAGAATAAGAGTTTGCATTGAATTGAATTCAAAATTTTAATTTGATTTTTGAGCGCAATTCGATTCACTCGATATTTTTATTTATTGTGTATATTGTGTCCAATTATTCAATAATTGCCTCAAACTATAGCACATCGATTGTAGTGGTTCTCCAAATGAACTATTAATTGAATAAATCCCAGAGAAATAGATTTATCAAATTTCTAACGCAATCAAAACTTAATTAATTCACGCATTTGAATAAAAACATCATTAATGCAGTGGTTTTGCCAATTGGACCTTGTTGAAGCTCGTTGTAGCTCTTTGTAGCTTGTTCCTTCTTGTTGATGCTTGTTGTTGCGCTGTCACTTTGTGTTGCATTTTTCATCATTCCTTAAGTCTCTTCTTTTTTACAAAATGTTTGTTTAAAACATTTAATTAACTCTTAATAAGGAATGTCTGTCCAATGAAACGAAAAATTTATCAGAATATTGAGTTGTCATTCCGTCAAATGTCTTCGCTTATTGTCATATCATTAGATCAGAGCCAAAACATGTCAGCGCTATAGCACCGGCATCGTAATAGTTGGCCTCTCTTTGTCATTCCCACTGGAAATTGGAAATATTGGTCCCTATTCTGCGCTCTGAGCGATATAAACGCTTTTTTCATAGGAATCCCTCTGAAAGAAATGATTGACTTAACTATTGAACAAATCATAGTCTATGAGCGGTACCTCTTTGTGGGCAAAAACACTTTATTCAGTTATTTTAATAAAATTCTTGGCTTTCGTTACGACAAACATCAAGAGGAGTCACAACATATTTAAAACTAATTAACTATCATTTCTGCCAATAT
>JAQIXD010001682.1:0-13566 GCA_034699985.1 Minunthozetes semirufus
AAGAAGCCGAAGAATAGTAATAATTAATAGAAAAACAGAATAAATAAAATTCTTTCAATTGTTTTGTTATTTTAGTCAAGAAATTGATATTCAAAGAGTTGGCCCGAATGCCACTCCAAATCAAACACTATTATTACAGAAATAACATCCGAATAATGGATTTAATGCCTCCAAACGCATACTTCTGCAAAGTTAGTCCAAATCAATGTTTTTATTGACAATCATTTATTCTTCTCAAATAGTCTTGCAGTGAATCCATTCCTAGTTTTAAGTCAATAGAAAGCCATATGTTATCAGAAAAGCATATTTCGAGTCAACAAAAGCCATCTCTAATGGAAATGATTGATAAATCGGATGATTTGGTCCTTAAGTTTGGTCTGGAATTCATAACAGAAGAAAAGATCTCCGATTCTTCTCATGTGGTCTATGAGTGCGAACTTTGCAATTGTTTTGACTGTGATTTTCATAAAATGTTTTCTCATATCAAGAGTAGAGACCATCGAATCAATCTTATGGTTAACCCTTTTTATGATTTAATTATTTAATTAATTTATTTCTTAATTATCTTTAATTAACAGAAAAGATATGATTACGAAACCAATGACTTTACAGACGATGAGTTGGAAAAACTCATTAAAGAAATGCATGAAAAGCACGGCTCAGGTCTCATGAAAATTACTAAAACTAACAAAAAGCTAAAAACCAGGAGTAATACTCCGAGTGTCAACAGTAATACGAGCAATGCTTCAAACCCTTTAACCCCTTCAACCCCTACAACCGGGTCACTTATTGTGTCGGATTATCCAAATGTTCCAAATAACCCGAATAGCCCTCATATACATACTCCTGACTCCGAATCTATGGAACCTTTGAATCAATTCTTTTACAGTTTGATCGAAAAGGAAAATGTTTTCCTTCGAGAGGACAAGTTTTTGGCGAACTTTGAAGACCACAAAATCATAGAAACCTATGAAAGCGACGGAAGAGAAATGTATTATTGCTGTCTTTGCGATGAATACTTCAACTCATTTAATTCAGTGGAGCGACATATTGACCATAAAATTCATAAAAATGTAAATTCAATCAAAAATTAATTTTTGTTTTAATTTTAATCTCTTTTTTAGAGTCTCTCAAATAAGACGAAATGGTTTGACTCATTCAAAGGTTTGAATCAAAAGTTTTTGATGAAAAAAATTAGCGACTCTTCACTCGATTCTACAAATTGTGAGTCAAAAGCAATAAATTGTTTAAAACTTATATTTTTCTCTTCTAATGGCAGCGGATTTATCAATTATTGAGTGTATTCCGATTCTTAAAAAACATTTTTATTTCAAAAGAGGAATCAAATACTTATTTGAAGATAAATTTTTCTGTAGAGTAAGTCCTCAGAAGAAATGTTAGAAATTGTGACCAATTTATTCATTATTTGAATAGTTTTGTCAAATAAGGATCGATTCTTTCTATGCCATCGAAACTCACTTCGAAAGTGAATCTCATAAAAGAATAGAAGAAATTCCGACGAAATTCAATGACATATTGTTTCAAACAAATCAACCGATAATTGGTTTGAAATACATTAGAGAACTAATTAACGACAAATCAAAACACATTCTCTACGAATGCATTCTCTGTGATTATAAACAGGATTTTTGCCAAATGTTTCTTCATTTGAATTGTTTTTCACATCAGTTCAGAGTTTTGGTAATTATTTTTATTAAAAGTACTTAATATTTGTTTTAATAAAAACTCAATTCAATTGAATTACAGAAGCGTTTGTCACCAAATAATCGAGTCTTCAAATGTGTCAAAGAAAATGAAGTCTCTCTCAAGTCTTCAGAACTCTTGAAGATAGAGATATCCAAAATTGAGGAGGAAATGGGCTGTGGTTTTGTCACTAAATCTATCGCTAATTCTTCGCCCAAAGAACCAGAAAAGTCAAGTGAAAGTCATTCTGATATTCCCAAAGAGGATAAAAGAGTCACCACTAAGTATTTCCCTAAAACTACAGTCTGCGAACCAGTGGTTGAACCGTCGGATAGTCCTGTCATTAAGTCTGAAATAACTGATGAGATTCAAGTTAAGATTGAATCACTTCCGGACATTAAGACGGAAATGAAACCAATAATTCATTTGACAAAAGAAGATCTGTTGCTATCTGTCGAGAGTTTGTTTGCAGTCCAACTTCAGAACGAAGACGAGGCCTCCAGTTTAGTGGCAATCATTGAGTCATTGAAAGACAGTTTAATCAAATACTATAACGAAATTCCTGTTATTCCAAAGCAATTACAGGCTTTTGTTAGGACGAAGACTGTGACTACTGATCAGTCAGAGAGCGCTCAAACTAATGACAACTACGAAATCTGTCAAATGGATGAGGGATAAGGTATGCAATTGTGAGGCTCAGAATTTGACCCTTTCTTAATTTAATTCAATTTCTATATTCATTTATATTCGAAATCTCATTCATTAAATTCTTTTTCATTAAATCGATTTATTTTTGTATAAAATTTTGATTCATTTAATAAAATAATTCATTTTATTCTTAAGAAAATCATATTTTGTTTTTACATTAAATTCATATTTTATAATAATTATTGCATTTTATTAATATGATTGCAATCAACTAATAAATGGGGAATTCTTAATATCGTTGGAATACTCAAAACGATTAAGTTATTCCTTAAGAATCATAAGTTATGATTGAATGCCTCTTAATTCTACAAATAATTGACTATAAATTATAAAATACCATTAATTATAGTGCTTTAAATTAATGGATATTTTATATAAGATTCAGTAAAAGAGATTCTCTGTCAGAGAGTAATAAATATTGGAAAATGTCTTGAATTTCAAATTTTTCCACAAAATGACGATAATAACTAAAACTTAGTTAAAATTATTGAATAAATCTTAAATAAAAGTCAGTTTAGGTTAAAATGGTTTTTGGCATAACTAGTGAAAGAGCTATTAATAGATTGGAAAAAATCCTTTTGAAGGATTCTATGGTTCTTTTATCCAACAGTTTTGAGGACTATTCCAATAAAAATAATGACTTAAGAAGTATCAGAAAAAGGCGATTGCAATACATATACTGCGCGATAGGATGGTTAACATTCTTGAGGTTCAGTTTCGCCGCTTTTGTGAGAGACTCGAAAATATTGGTCGCAATCGGAGACCCCTTTTATTTGACCGAAAATCAAATGCTTTTCAATCTATTGGTCGCTTCGATTGCACTCAATTCATCTCTTTTTAGGACTATATTTCTGTTCGGTATTTATTAATTGTTTTGATTTCATTTAAAGCAAAATAACCTTTTTTTGTTAAAACAGGTGAACGCAAACACATACTGTATTTCATCGATCAATTTTATTGCTTACAAAGGGGTTCTAATCATGACTTGAGTCAGAAGTATCTAAATAAATTATCAAAGACATGCATATTAAGTGAAATTATTTTCTTGAGGATTGTCCCATACATTGCGACTATAAGTTTTGGTCTATTAGTGGCCTCTTATATGATGTGGGCTTTTCTAAAGAATGACTATCCATTTAATGCATTTTTGTGTACTGTTTGGGTGATACTGATTGGGTTTTCTGGTTGGCTGATGGCTTCCATTCAATGCATGACCTATTGTCTTATGTTTCTAACCAGTTATTACCTGAAGATAAGATTTGAACAAATATCTCAAATTAAAATCAATACAATTAAGTCTATGACACGAATGATAGGACAACACAATAGTATCACAAATTTAACTCAAAATTACAATAAAATCTTCAGTAAACTAATGGCTGTCAACTACTTCGTGGCCACAATTGTGTGTAATCTCTTCGCATATATCGGTATTTACGGAAACGGAAACATTTATTTTCGTTCAATTGTTGGTTCGCAAACATTTTATGCGTTTCTATTAATATATTCATCAGTTTATACTTCAGCCAGCATTGCATCTGCGGTTAGTATTTAATTTTAGGTACAATCAGATCAAATATCTTTCTTTAATAGGCATTCCTGCCCTACAATACAGTCTATTGGATGATAGCCTCCAAAAGGAAAATGACTTTCAGACAAAAGTGGAAGGTTTTTAAAAATACTTTATTCTCTTATTATTTAAAAATATTACAATATTTACATTAATTGGACATTAAATGAATGAAGTTTTGATTATAAAGGTTCTCAATTTCCTGGAAAATCTTTCCGAGAGAGTGATTGGTATTTATTGCTACGACTTATTCCCTTTTACTAATTATGAATTTGGAAGGGTATGAATCAAATCACAGTTCATTAATTGATCATAAATTAATGGTTAATTGATTGCTTTCAGTACGTCTGTGGAGTTGTTATCATTCAGTTTCTGTTTATTGGATTAATTAGGAATTATGGGATCAATTGATTGACTCAATTAAATAATCACTTCTTTTATACAAACATTTTGTTAAATGATTTTTAATAAAAGTGAACAGAATTTGTCTGAATCTGTGGATTTGGCGCTGAAATACTTATACTCTTTTCACTGATATAACTCTTACTTCTTGAGATACTTTTATCTCTCTTCTTCTTCGCCGGTTTAGTGTATTCCGAGACTCGAAGAGAGAATTTCAAATTTTCTATTAATTCACTACAAAAAGTACCCTATTTTTGGAATCAATTTAATCAAAGATAATTAGTTTTAATTATATAATCATAAAAATGTCAATCAATACCTGTCTCTCTCTAAAAGTATTGGAAAACAATTCATAAAACGCCAGAATTGTGGCAAAAATGGAGCCACAGATCAGAATAACGAATACTCCGCCAACATTTTTCAGACCCAATACCAGAGGAGGAGAACTCGATTTACTGAGACAAGAACCGCCGCCATATTTTTGTTTCCACCACCGCTCCTTCAGGGTTCTTAAAACACCCGTCTCCTGCAGTTTAAGTATTGCCTCAGAAAGTGGGGTTCGATATCTCGAGCCTTAAATTAATGAAATTCAATAAACAAATAAATTACTTCCAATGATATTCTGTACCCTTTTTAGTAGCGATTCCATAGCCTTTGTTGTCAAGAAGTCCTCCCACTTGAGTCAGATTACAATATCTTTCTGTGATGTACTCAATAGTTGCCGATTCCATAAAGAAGGCATATTTTCCATTTGCTTCTTCCACAGCATCCCTTCCAATAGAATTACTTGATTTTAGGACAATATCTCTGTTTTTCTCCATATTTTCGGCCATTTTCTTATAAATGGGAATATTTGAGCTCTAATTCAATAAATTAAATTAAAATAAATTCTTGTTTTAAATTCAATTAACGATTACTTTGAAGAATCTATGAGTGGCTCCGTTGCCAACACATCCGTATTTGATTTTTGTCTGTGAGGCCAAAGAATTGACTGAATCAAAAGGAAAGGGTGCGTCTTCTATAGTTAGAAAAGCAGCCAAATTAGCCGTATATGACGACACTATTATAATTGTGAAGAAGAACCAAACACTTGCTATGACTCGAGTGGACATCGCTCTTGAGTTAAGAACAAAATATAAATAAATATTCGATCAATTAATTAATAAGAAGATATACTTTGGTGCTATTTCTGAACCTTGTTGCATTATAGCACCGATTGAAAACCAGAATGCATTGACAGTGCAATAGATATTTTCAAGTTCCTGGTCTTCAGTACGACAGGGGGTGTTGTTTGTCCACTCGTAGGGCGAGAATCTTCCGACATATACCTGGATAAGTCCGGCAGCTATTAAAACTGCACACATTAGGAGCCAAAGATAACCAGAAAATGGGAGCATAAATGACCACAAAGACAGAGATTTTGTCGGTTTTTTATATAGGATTGTGATTCCGGTCGACATAAAGGGATACGTAAAGTCTATAGCAGTTTCTCTGTCAGAATTGATGGTTAGGTCAGCCACAGCCATATCTGCTTCTCCTCTCATAACTTCGCCAACCATTCCATTCCATTGACCCGTATTTTTGTCTTTTCCGCCCCACTGTCCGTCCTTTACTGGATTTATAACGAATCGAAAATTTAGTTCTTTTGCCAATTCTTCGACTAAATCGATGACATATCCCTCATATCTATCATTTCCCTTTAGATTAAGAGAGGAATTCCTAATCATGAAAAAGGGATCGTTGTATACTGAAGTGATTGTCAAAAGTTGTTTTTCGAATATATCGGGTAAATAATGTTGAGTCCAATTCGAGTATTTCTCAAATTTTCCGGAATTCCATTTTCCGGACTATTTATGGAAATCAAATAATAAGAAAAAAATAACAAAATCATTGATTAGTTTACTCACGACATGAATCCCGTCCTCTAAATGCGTTAGTATTTCAAGACTTACTTCGGAGCGGAAGCCAGAAGTATCGAACTTAACAAAACCACTCATTCCGTAAAAACTATTCTAATGTTTGATTTGAATATTTAGAGAATGACTTAATTTTAATTTGAGGTCTCTATCTCTAACCTGTCTCATATAGTTGATAAGTGATGAGCCGTGTGGCCAGGGCTCTCCATCTGTGCAAGAAATTGGTTGGATTCCAAGGGGAACGTTTAAATCACTAATTGCTCTTGACAATAATTTGATTCCGTCATAGATAAGAGCAGTTTCAGTCTTTAAATGTGAAGTTGGATCAATGATCAAGTTAACAATTTTAATTTTGGAAATTATGTTAACAAATATTTTTTACTCATTTGAGCTGATTATTCAAAGTATTAAGTAATTAAATAATTACCCGAATATATTTTGGTGGAGGACTTTCTTTGATTGTGAGATCTGTTGCGAAATTATTCCATTCATTTAAGAAATGTTTGGTTTCGTAATACTTGTGATCAACTAATCTGAATGAAGACAATTTGACTCTACTATACTTGTATTTCTCCAAATCTATTGTATGTAAATCCTGTTTAAGACAAACATTAATTGAAATTATTTTTAGTTTCTTCAAAAACAGCGAAACTATTGTCAAAAGCACTGAAAAATTGAGGAAAAAAGAAATTTGAGTCAAAATTCTTGGATTTTTTGCAATTCAGAGAATTTAAACAAAGAGTTCACTAATTATTATTATTTTGAGTAAAAACATACAAAATAACGAATAATTCGATAATTAATCTTCACTTAAGACAGTATTGTTTCTCAAAATAGTTGAGGTCATGTGCTCTATAACAAGTACTTTCTTTTTAACCACTCAACCGAATAACCAAATACCGCTAATTTAAGCCTTTAATCAAGTAAAGTGTGTTTCGAAATTTTCAATATAAAATTAAAAAACTTACCATATTCATCACCAAATAATGATGATCTTCAGTAAGAGCTCCTGATTGTAATGCCTATTATTTTTAGATATTTAAGATATTAAAACCATTTATTGACAATTTTCTAAAATTTTGAATTATTGAAAACCTGGCGAAATATTTCGGGTATATTAACGATATCTGCGCTCAATATTATATTCAAACAATCATTTTCTTTGACGTTTCGAAAGACATCTCTGTATGGAATGTCTGCCATCAATTGAAATACTTTGATATTCCAGCCCTCACTTGAAGATAATGTTAGGAATTCTTTTAAATCAATTATTTCTGTGAAATACAAGAGTTTTAGCATTTATTCTATTATTTGATTTGAATTCTGACCCGAATTTTGTTCGTAAATAATGGCGAATGTCTTCCATCGCCACTCTTTTATTAAATCAATGTAAGCACTCATCATAAGAGAGGGTTGTGGATGAATATTTATTGATAGGGCTGCCCGATGTGACTCGTAATTAGGCCGCGTTTCTATCAATGGAATTTCAAATGCTTCACAAATGGACTGAACTTGCATTAAGTCGATGCTGTCCTGTGAGCCGAAAATGGCGACAACACCATTACGTAAAATACTGCAGACTATCAGTGAATACATTGTTTTGAATAAAATATAATTTGAGAATTGAATCGATTGTCAAAACCTTTTTGTTGTATAAGAAAACTGTCAGAACTATTGGTATTCTCAACGTGTGGTATAAGAGTAGTGGTCGCCAATAGAGTTAAATCACCATTTATTTGATTGATTCCGTACCGAAAAGACAATTCTTGTTCTTTTCTCTCAGTTGTGAACAAAGCGCCTAAGATTTGAAAGTCATTAATAAGTTTTAAAACTCTAATAAAGGATTTCACATATTTTTTTAGTCTTAAAACAACTTTGACTCAAATCTCGGATTAAAACAAATAGAGATAATGTTTGACACAAAACTGTCAAACAAAAAGTGATTTAAAAAAGTTATTGATGTGAAACATATGATTTGGTTCGAGGCTTTCCTGAACAGATCTCAATCAACTATATTATTTCATTGAGTTATTAGCAATGGTAGGAATGGTATCATGCTTAAAATATCCTCAAGAATATCGATTTGTGTTTATTTTTGAAGACTTCAACGCATTTTTCAATTGAAATGTTTTTAAATATTTTTACTTTTCTTTTCAAAAAAGAAAACCAATTTATAGAATTTCAAAATCTAAACATTGAACTAACATAAGGGACGGAAATAAGCAAACAATTTTAATATATTATTGTCTTAAAATTTTTCATTTCGATGAATATTGTAAGTTTGTATAAAGATTCATTCAAACTATAATCATTTCTTAGATTAAATTATTCTAACATTATAATAAAGAATATTCTATATAATAAAACAGAATTTGTTTGTAACGTTTTAAAAATGTAAAATTTTTATATAGAATGTAATAAATAAATAAATAGAATATAATATTGAAAGATAAGGAAATTTAATAGACTATAGACTCACCGATTCTTATTAAGTTTGGAAGACTTTCAAAACTTGATTCAATTGAGAAAACAATAAGAATGAGAGGAAATAAAGTGAATAGAGTTGTCATTTTGGTCAAACTTTTATTGAGTAAATTTTACACAATTTTTGTAATAGTTTTTGTCGAATAAATTTTCGAATGTAAAATCAGATGATATTATGTTCACAAAATTCACTAAAAAATAGTGACACAAATGAGTTGTTTCGTATCACTTCATCTCTTGTTATAAAAACTGTGAATTTTATGCTTTGAGACTAAAAACAATAAAATAGCGGTTAAACTAATTATAGTCTTTAACTCATTAAATAAACTTAAAGAATGCACTCATTCTGTGGGCCTTCAAAGTGTTGGCGAACAGAATATTCATAATTGTGTGACAGCTTTCCTTGTGTTCAGGTAGTCCTCATCTGTTCCTCCCTCTAGTATCTCATTCAAGAAAATTTAAGAATACATTTCATAAAAATTAGAGAATATTTTTTGTTTAAAAAGATCATGGTTATCTTCTCATTTTAATTAACGGTTTATTAACAATTTGTGAATTATTACTAATATTTTAATTTAATTAGAATTAATCAAAACTCGTTTCGAAATAATCTAAAAATATTTTTACCTCTAAAATCTATAAATTGATACAATTTCTGTACATTTAATGAATTTTTAATTAACTTTAAAAGTATTAATGAATATAATGTTGAGAATTAGGTTAGAACTTTAAGATGAAATTCTATGGAGTAATTAAATATTATTAAATGTCTTATATCACCAAATGTTCCGAAATAATGTTGAATAATATTTGTTTACTGATTCAATAATAGGCTGAAAATTGTGATTGAAGTCTGGGAGTGGAACCGGTTTTGCTACCGCTGAAGCTTCGGCTGGCAGTCAGACTCTTCACGCTTTTACTCTTACTTCTTGTGGGTTTACTGGACTCATGACAAGTCATCGCAAACTTAATATCTTCATACAATTCTGCCACAAAATTTTCCTTAAATTCAAAGAACAGTCGATTAATGATTAATTGTCATAAAAGTGGTATATATTTGTGAAATACATTATTTTCTTTTTTTATTTTATACATGAATTCGCAAACAGCCATCAAAACGGCCAGAATAGAGCCGCCCAATAGAACTAAGAAGACACCGCCCAAGTTCTTCAATCCAAGTTCTGTAAGTGAGCTTGATGCTTTACTAATACACTGTCCGCCACCCTTTTGTTTCCACCACCTGTCCTTTAACTGCTGTAATACTCCCGTCTCCTGAAGCTTAAGTATTGCCTGAGATAATGGATTTCGAAGTTTTGAATCTGAATTATAGACAAAATTAAAGACAATTTAAACAATTTATGGCAACTCTTTTGACTGACTCTTTTGGGTCGCGATTCCGTATCCTTTGTTATCGAGGAGTCCTCCCACTTGAGTCAGATTGCAGTCCCTCTCAATTATATATTCAATTGGTGCCGCTTCCATGAAATAAGCATACTTTCCGTCAGCCCTCTCCACCTCGCGTTTTCCGGGAGTACTTTTTAATAGGACCTCCGGGTGCTTCTCCATGAAATCGGCCACTTTTTGATAGGTCGATATATTTGAGGTCTGATTATATTTAATGAAATTATTTTTGTTTTATATTTCATTAAATAAATAAATACTTTGAAAAACTTATGCGTCGCTCCGTTTGGAGAACAGCCGTATTTGATACTTGTATTTACTAATTCTTCCACATTATTAAAAGGGAAGGGTATGCTCTCTACTGTCAAGAAAGCGGCCAAATTAGCCGTATATGAAGAAACGATGATTAAAGTGAAGAAATACCAAATTGCAATAATAACTCGGGTCGACATCGCTCTGCCATAAATAAATAAAGCAATTAAATGACAGTACACTCTATGTTAGATAATTTTAATGCGATTCTAAATCATTCATACTTAGGCGCGATGTCAGACCCCTGTTGCATAAGAGATCCAATGGTACACCAAAAACTATTTCTTATATTCAGTACATTTTCGAGAACTTTGTCGTCCTGACGGCACGGGTGAGGATTATCCCATTCGTATGGACTGAACCTACCGGTCAGGAAAAGTAGTATAGAAACGCCCACAAAAGTACCCAACATATAGATCCAAACGGTCACAGAAAAAGGCGATAAGAAGGACCAGAGGGAGGTCTCCTTCTTCATCGGTTTCTTATATAAAATGGAAATTCCTGTCGCCATAAACGGTAACGTAAAGTCTACCACAAGTTCGCGCTCAGAGTTGACCGCCAAATCAGCGATTGCCATATCAGCCTCTCCTCTAATCACTTCTCCAATCATACCATTCCATTCCCCAGTCTTGGGATTCCGCGCTCCATATGCTCCATCCTTTACGAAGTGGATCTCAAACACGAAATTCAGTTCTTTTGCTAATTCTTTAGCCAAATCCGGGACATATCCCTCGTACTGATCATTGCCTTGAAGTGCCTCTTTATCTCCCGTGACCATGGTGAATGGTGGCTGTTCAGCAGTAGTGATACGAATCACTTCATATTCATCTCTGGATTTCTCGTAATGAGTGTTCCAGAACTGAGTCTTTGATATTTTACCAGAAGACCAGTTCCCCGACTGTTTTAAATATAAACAATTAGAAGAATAAATAAATAAATTTAAGTGATATTACGATATCATATCCCTCTTCTGTGATGCTTATGATTTCATAGACAAAAGAGGAGCGAACGCCTGAGTCATCGAATTTAATAAAATGTGTGATTCCTTCCGTTTGAACCTTTGGTTGAATAATAAGTTTGTTAAGAACTTGATGGAATAAAATTTAATACCTGTCTCATATAATTTATAACTGAACTGCCATAAGGCCATGGAATCTCATCCTCGCAACTGATTGGTTGGACATCAAAAGTATATAAATCTTTCAAAGCGATGACCAATACTTTGATGGCGTCATAAATCAATACTGAATCAGCCTTTTGTTCGTCAATTAAAATGTTATTAAATGAGATTAAATATGATAAAGACTTACATAAAAGTTTTCGGGAGCTGTCATAAAGTGTCCCCTATCCAGACGGGAGGCATAGACGTGCCATTCATTGACTAAACTAAAATATGTTGGATTTTCTCCATATATTCTTAAAGATGTTATGTTAGTCCGACTGTGTCTGTAGTCCTCCAAATCCAATGTCAATAAATCCTTAAATTTGTGACAAATATTTCAATTCTTATCGAATAATATGTTTTATGTCTTATGTCTCACCAAAGATGTTATCAAAAAATTATGACTTTCTGTGAGAAGTCCGACCTGTTGTGCCTTTAATTCACAAACGATTAGACTTCATTCAAACTGAAAGCAAATTTGAATTATTGATTCAATACCTGATTGAAGACTTCCAGCAGATTCTCTGTATGAATGGCCAAAATAATGTTATGGACTTTAGTTCGTTTGACCTGCCACAAAATTTCTCGATATGAGTCATCATCTTTCAATTGAAAGAGATTTATCTTCCAACTCTCGTTCAAAGATCTATCGAAGAATTCTTTGAAGTGAACAATACCTGCGATTATATTAAAAGATAGTAATAATAAACATTAATTTTTTGTGACCAAAAGGTAACCAAAAGGGAAATTCCTTAATTAAATTTACACAAAACGTCACTTAAGCTAAATGCGGTTCTTGAGGTCAATTTGCAGACATAATAATAATAATCACAATTCGTGTCTCAAAAATCAATTTATGCAAAGAGTGCCGACTCTTTGTTATTCATTTTAGAACCGCATCAGACTATAGCAGGCATTTGAGGTAAAGGGACTTCTTATAGGAATATTATATGAATAGAAGGGATATCCTTGACTTTGCATACATACCATCATTTGTGTCATAAATGATTGCAAATGAATCCCAATTCCAGGCTTTAATCAAATCCATGTAAACCTTTGACAGTTGAAAGGGGTGGGGATAGAAATTAATTGATAGGTCTGTCCGATCCCTTTCATAGTCAGGCCGAGTTTCGATATGAGGTATCTCGAAGTTCTCACAAATGGACCGAACTTGCATTGAAGCGATGCTGTCCTGAGGCCCAAATACTGCAACCACTCCGTTCCGCAGTAATCCACAAACTATAAGATATAATAAAAGTAAAAGTAATCCAAAATTTTATTAAATGAATCAAACCTTTTTCATGAGCCATAAAACTGTCCGCTTCGTCCACTCTCTCGACCTGAGCCACGAGAGTGGTCTTCGGTAGAAAGCCATCGGCATTAATCTTTTCAATTGCAAAACGGAAGGCTAACTCCTGTTCCTTTTGCTCGACAGTGAAGAGACCGCCTATGGTTTGATTGCAGTAATTATTAAAGCTTTCAAAACAATTCCTAATATTTTTCTTTAAGAAAATATTTTGTTGAATAACAACACATAAAACACTTACCGACTCTTATAATACTTGGAATACTTTCAACTTTTATTGCTATCAAAACAAGAATAGCGACAAAAGTAATATAGATATGAAAAATCATATTTTCATTGAATTTTAGTTCAATTAATAGATGAGTTTGAAGTTTAAAACGTTTTAGAAATCAATTTTCAAATAAATATTTAATTATTTAATTGATTTCAATTGAATTCACACATATTATGACATTTGAATGATTAAAATGTAATGAAAATATTGATATAAAATTTCTGGGCTTCGTTTGAGTTAATCCTAACCCAAAACTAATCTAATTATAGCCTTCATTAAGATATTGTGTATATAAGTCTTAAGACTTGTCAGTCAATGGGATGAAAA
>JAQIXD010001683.1:0-13554 GCA_034699985.1 Minunthozetes semirufus
GTGGCGGATCTTTCTATCCATTTTAAGTGGATTCCTTGTTTTTAATTTTAAATTTGACATTGATCTAGCTTAATATTTGATCAGAAATTTTGAATTGGCTAGGGAATGTAAAATATAAAATTCATTCATTTCAAAATTAATTATAAATTTTGAATTTAAAACTGTTTCTGTCAAAAAAATTTTATAAATATATGTAAACTGTTCAAATATAAACTTGTTCTAAATACTTTACTTTGGGAACATTTAGATGTTTTCTAATTATTTTTCGATCAAATTATTCCTTACTATTAATTTATCAGTTTCATCATCCTTGATCAATTAATTATTGGGTGTCAGACTTTGATATTTCTATATGAGTGTCAGTTTCTTTTATTCTCACAAAATAATCTAAATCCTTTTGAAGGTTTTCTTATCAAAGTTATCAATGAAATCGATATTTCATTAAATAAGTTTACTTTCATTTCATTACTCAAAGACTGAAAAATTATACAAAATTCAATTGAAATAAAATTGTCTTAAAAAATGTCTTTTAATAAAAATGACATCAATTTATGTATCCGTGAAATGAAAAACACGGACTGCGAGGAAGTGCTCGAAATGTGGGGAACTCTCGGCTCTATTGGCTCTAAATATGCAAATCAAGTTATGATGAAAGTCGACGGCAAAGGAATATTTGTGGCACAGGATCTAAACACAGGTAAAGTTTAATAGATTACAGTTGGACTAAATTTTCCCGCACTCAAGACAACCCTGATCATTATTGAAAATTGATATTTCAAAAATACCAAGGTAAACTATTAGGAACTTGCAGTGGAGTTAACCATTCGCCAGAATATGCACATTTGGGACAGTATGGAGTTAGAAAGGAGTACCAGAGGTTAGGAATCGGGACAAAACTCTTGCGCACTTCTATGGAACACATGGGGGACAGGAATATAGGGCTTTTTGCGAGGGAAGGAGTGGACGCCTATTATAGGGACAAATATAACTTCATTCACAGCCCGAAAAAGTTCAAGATTTCATTCTCAGGAAAAGTCAATGATTGGCATCAATTGCTTGAAGCTATTGATGACATTTCAGTGGTTCCGATCAGTGAAGACAACATTCAAAAAGTGATTCAATACGACAAAGAAATCTGCGATGGTTTGGACCGAACTGTTCTGATCCAAGAGGTTATCAAAGTAAAGGATTACACGAACGCAGTGGCTATCAATCAAAAGCAAGAGGTTCTTGGCTATTGTCAGATGAATATCTCGAACACTGAACTCGGTATTATTGAACCCCTTTATGCAAACGATGAGAGAATCGCTGAAATACTTCTTAGGAGTTGTATTGAGAGACTACCAATCGCTCAGACCAATGGTGTGATATTCAGCTGTTGGAACACAAATACTAGAGCTATAGCTATGGCCGAGAAGATAGGTCTGAGTAATTGTATCTCAAGTGAATTACCAATACTTTTCACAAAGAAAGTTGTCCATGGAGATATGAACCGCATTTTCTGTATGAGTGGCCGACCTTTCTATCCTTTCTAAGGGTCTAATTCTTAATGTTATTAGATTTGACTTAGATTAACAAATTGATATAAAGTGTTAACTCATTTAATTAATAATGAAAATATGTGGCAAAATTAAAATTAGAAGATTTTTATAGGTTTTAAATTAACTTGAAAGTTAGTATTAAAATTTAAAAAGTTGATAGGAATTTTTAAAAAAAGCTCCACGCTGTTTCTGCCCTGTAATACTAAATATTGCTCGTTAATATACAAGTATTTTACTAATATTTATAAAGTTACAGTCTCAAATTCTATGTGATTAATTCCAAAACTCTACTAGGATAAAAATGAATAAATATTTAAAACTACACTTTATAACAACTTCAGAACTGCACAATACTATAAAATGCTTTTGAAAATAATCAATTTAACCTTCACTAAATTGACATCTGCGCAGATATCAATGTACTGATTAAATCACTTGACTTTCACTAGATTTTACAAAATGTTATAAAACATTTTTATCGCAAAATAAAAAACAATTTTTGTGTTAAGAAATGTCTAAAAATTTTCGATTAATTATTCGCGAAATACAGGCCTCTGATTGCGAGGAAGTTCGACAAATGTGGGCAGACCTCGGATTCTGTGCTTCAAATTACGGAAATGAAATTATGATGAAAGTCGACGGCAAAGGAATTTTCGTAGCACAGGATCTAATAACAGGTATTTTGAATGTATGTCAGGGATGTCCATATAATATGGTATTTCAAATAGATATCAGGGATGGCCAGAGTAGATGCCGAAGGAATTTAAATTATCTAGTTAATTAAATAAAGTTTATTTTTTGAAAATTTGAATAGGGAAATTATTAGGAATGTGTAGTGGAGTCAACCTCTCTCCCCAATATGGACACATTGGACAGTATGCCGTTAGGAAGGAGTACCAGAGTTTAGGAATTGGGGGACAACTTATCAACAGAGCTATAAAACACATCGGGGACAGGAATATCGGCCTCTATGCCAGACAAGCAATTGCTGACTATTATCAGAATAAATTCAATTTCAAAGTTATTGAAGAAAAGTTGAAAAGTAATTTCAATGGAAGAGTTCGTGATTGCAATCATTTGATTGAATCAATTGATGGCATTTCAGTGGTTCCTATCAGTGAAGACAACATTCAAAAAGTGATTCAATACGACAAAGAGATTTGCGATGGTTTAGACCGAAGTCTTTACATCAAAGGAATGGCAGAGTTTGGGAAAGGTGTTAATGGTGTTGCAGTCAATAATAATCAAGATGTTCTTGGTTATTGCTTTCTGACAGAATCGGCTCAAAACACAATACTTTGTGAACCTCTTTATGCAAACGATGAGAGAATCGCTGAATTACTTCTTAGATATTGTATTAAGTCTTTACCCATCACTCAGACCAAAGATATCACTTATAACTGTTGGAACACAAATACCAATGCAATAGCAATCGCCAAGAAATTAAACCTGGAATTCAAGTATAATTCACCCATACTTTTCACAAAAGGTGTCGTCAATGGGGATATGAATCGCATATATTGTGTTAGTAATCGCCTCTTTTATCCCTTTTGAAATTATCCTGTTTCTAAAGTGTAAAAATAAAAAATGTTGAATATATCGAATGTTCGTTGAAATATTTATATTTTAAAATGTTCAAGGTTATTTGCGTAATATTTTTGAATAAAATTATGTCAATTACTAATCAACAGTTGATAAGTTATCAAGATTAACTCAATGAATTTCTAACTGAAATAAAAAGAAAAGTATTATTCAAGACCTTGTCATCTCTCCCGTGAGAAATTAGTGATAGATTCAATACCAGTACATTTACCTGATTATAATATTCAAATTAATTCATATAAATTGAAAACAAATTCTTAATCAATTAAAAGTCATTTTTAACTCAAAAACATCTGCTCTTAGAAAATATTCGTTAAAAACTGAATGTTTTAATTTTATTCAGTATTTTTTGGATATAATCTTGCAAAATCAATGTCCATTGAGAGCCAAACTCCTACCACTCACGTCATATTTGACTTCGGGTGTACCCTGGGTGATGCAGCGCCTCTTATTGATAATATGCTAAAAGAATATGCGATTGGATTTGACCCGGAGTCAAGTGTCGCAAAATCTCTACATGGTGATTTATTTAAAATAATAATTTGATATTTTAACTTACTTCTATTTAACATCAATAGTTTCAATAAAGGAGTGTGACATTTTTTCTGAATTTGTCCATGCTTGTATTGATAATTACAAAATTATCATTGATGGAGAGCTAGTGGAAAATTTTGGTAAGATAAATGGACAGGGTGCAAAGGTTATCGTGTAAATTTTTCAACTCATGATACTTAGAGTCTAATTTTGCACAAATTTTTCATCCCAGACCTTATAGAGCAAACATTTTTGAATTATTTTCTTGGAAATACATTTCCATTATTGACCGGCGCTCACAAACTACTCAAACATTTATATGAAAACAATATTCCGATGGCTATCGCCTCAAATGGTAGTGCGACTGAACGGTTGGCCCCCAATTGTATTGGTTTTGATCGCAAATATTTCACTCATATCGTGTGCGGCGACAAAGACCCAGAGGTTAAGGCAAATAAACCGGCGCCCGATATATATTTGGTTTGTGCCCGACGTTTCAAAACGCCCCCTAAATCTTTGGAAAATTGTGCCATATTTGAGGACTCAGTTCGTGGAATTACCGGTGCTCTGAGTACTGGCATGAAGACTGTCCTCATAAATCTTTTGCTTAATGATTCCAATATAAAGCAATTCCAAGAAATAAGGGATAAAATCACAGCAATTGCACACAATTTCGATGATTTCAATCCGGAGTCAATTGGTTTACCCTCTTATCCAAAGTGAAAAATTGATTAAAAGCAAATCAATTGAATTAAATTTCTTAATTAATTTCTAACATTTAATCTTGTTAATCGTTTTATTAAAAAATTATGTAATTTATATTCTAGCAATATTGCATAAACCTTAGTTTACTTAATTCTATTTTATTAAAGAGTGTTTAATCAATCATTTAATCTAATATTTTTTTCTAATTAAAATATACACTCCTTGGCAACTTCAGAATCATAATTATTATATTTTAATTTATATTTTGAAAATAAACGATTTAACCTTCACTAAATTGACATCACAGCACAGTTATCAATGTATTAGACTTTTGATAATCAATTGACTTTCACTCGAATTTTACGATAAGTTATAAAACATTTCTTTAAATAATAAAATAATAACCAATTTTTGTGTTAAGAAATGTCTGGGAATAAAAATTTCCGATTAATTATCCGCGAAATACAGGCCTCTGATTGCGAGGAATTGCGACAAATGTGGACAGAACTCGGATTCTGTGCTTCAAATTATGAAAATGAAATTATGATGAAAGTCGACGGCAATGGGATTTTTGTTGCACAGGATCTAATAACAGGTATTTTGATATTGATGTGAACACACAAAGAATTTATCTAGTTAATTAAATGTTTATTATTAAAATTAAATTTTTATTATTTATAAAATTGAACAGGCAAACTCCTTGGGACTTGCAATGGGGTCAATTTATCACCACATTTAGGACATTTCGGACAATTTATGGTTAGGGAGGAGTACCAGCATTTAGGAATTGGTGGTCAACTTATTAACAAAGCTATGAAACATATGGGGGACAGAAATATTGGTCTCTTTGCCAAACAAGGAATGGAAGACTACTATCAGAATAAATTCAATTTCAAAGTTATTGAAGAAAAATTCAAAATGTGTTTCAATGGAAGAGTCAGTGATTGCAGTCATTTGATTGAATCAATTGATGGCATTTCAGTGGTTCCTATCAGTGAAGACAATGTCAATAAAGTGGTTCAATACGACAAAGAGATTTGCGATGGTTTAGACCGAAGTCTTTACATCAAAGGAATGGTAGAGTTAGGACAAGGAGTGAAGGCTGTGGCTATCAATCAGAATCAAGAAGTTGTTGGCTATTGCTTCCTGACTGAGTCGAGTTATAACACTGTCTTATGTGAACCCCTTTATGCAAACGATGAGAGAATCGTTGAATTACTTCTTAGATATTGTATTACTTCTTCGCCCATCACTCAGACCAAAGCTGTCACCTATAACTGCTGGAACACAAATACCAATGCAATAGCAATCGCCAAGAAGTTAGACTTAGAATTCAAAAATAATTCCTCGATACTTTTCACAAAAGGAGTGGTCAACGGTGATATGAATAGAACTTATTGTGTTAGTAGTCGTGCCTTTTACCCCTTTTAAGATAACCTTGTTGTTATCGCAAAAATGAAAAAAAAATTTAATAAAGGCAATAATAATAATGTATAAATTTTATTTTACTCAATTCTTAAATAAGTATTTTCTCACAATAATCGGTTAATCTTGTTCTATCGAATGTTTGAACAGAAAAAAAAATTCACTGAAAATCACATTTTATACCAATATTTAAATTACTCAACATGTTAATATTCAATTATTTTGCTATTGTTTATAAAGTTGCAGGTTTAAATTTAATATAGAAAATTCCTTAACTATACTATGATAAAAATGAACAAAATTATAAAATATAAACTTCCTAACAGTTCAGAATTATATCAGAATTATAACTATGTAATAATAATTTTCTATTTAACCTTAAACAAGTAGACAACTACACCGTTGTCTAATCTAAGTTATCAATGGAATTATCAGTGCATTTAGCTTTCAGTCGATTCCACAATAAATTTTAACAAAATTTTTTTATAACAAAATAAGAAACAATTTTTGTATTAAGAAATGTCTGGAAATAAAAATTTCCGATTAATTATTCGGGAAATACAGGCCTCTGATTGCGAGGAAGTGCAACAAATAGCGACAGAACTTGGATTTTGTCCCTCACTATACAAAAATGAGATTATGATGAAAGTCGACGACAAAGGGATATTCGTAGCCCAGGATCTCATTACAGGTATATTAAAAAGTGGTCAGAGATGGCCAAAACGTTTGAGACTATATTAAAAATACCTTGCTCACTTGTAAAATTAATAGGTAAATTGCTTGGAATGATCAGTGGGGTCAATTTATCAGCCCAGTTAGCTCAGGTTGGACAGTATGCCGTTAGAAAGGAGTATCAGAAATTGGGAATTGGTGGACAACTTTTTAACAGAGCTATGGAACACATGGGGGACAGGAATATTCTACTCTATGCTATAGAGGGTACGGATGCCTATTATAGGGATAAATACAATTTCCAAGTTAACGAAGAAAAGAAATTAATGCGTTTCTACGGAAAAGTCAATGATTTGAGTCATTTGATTGAATCAATTGATGGCATTTCAGTGGTTCCTATCACTGATGACAATATCAATAAAGTGATTCAATACGATAAAGAGATATGCAATGGTTTAGACCGAAGTGCTTACATCAGAGGAATGGTTGAGTTGGAAAAGGGAGTGAATGCTGTAGCTGTCAATCAAAATCAAGAGGTTCTTGGTTATTGCTTCCTGAGTGAATCCACTGAAACAACAGTACTTTGTGAACCACTTTATGCAAACGATGAACAAATCGCAGAATTACTTCTTAGGAATTGTATTAATTGTTTACCTCTCACTCCTTCCAAATCAATGGCATATCACTGCTTGAGTAGAAACACCCGGGCTATTGGAATCGCTGAAAAATTAGGCCTCAATTTCACTATCACTGCATCTCTACTTTTTACTAAAGGGGTGGTCAACGGGGATACGAATCGCACATATTGTGTTAGTAGTGTAGTCTTTTATCCCTTTTGAGGTTTTTCGAAAAATAAACATGATCAATTGCCAAGTTAGACATCTCAATTAAAAATGAAAATTATTGTTCTATTATTTATCTTTATTTTATGTCTGTATTCATTTGATTTGAAGTAAAGTTTGCAAATCAGTCGAAAGGGCCGTATCTCCCATACAAGTGCTTGAAATCAAGGCTAATTCATAAAGTTATAGTTTTACATTAAATTTGTAAGATCACAAAACTATTATACCTAGTATATATTACCTAGTAAATTGCAATCATTTGTAAGTATAGGTTAAAACATATCAAATATTGAAATAAATAGAAAGAATTTAATCAAAATACCCCTTAGAGTGAATATAAAGGTAATGTTTACGCATTCCCTTTATATTCACTCTAAGGGACTTGCAGTCTCAAATTAGTTTCAATTTAACCTTGAATAATTTGAGATGTGCGCTATTGTCTGATCAAAGTTATCAATCAATATATTTGTCTTTTGATTAATTAAATTGATTTCAACTCAATTTTTACATTAAGTCGTAAAACAATTTTTGTGTTAAGAAATGTCTGGAAATAAAAATTTCCGATTAATTATCCGCGAAATACAGGCCTCTGATTGCGAGGAAGTGCGACAAATAACGACTGAACTCGGATTCTGTTCTTCACTTTACAAAAATGAGATTATGATGAAAGTCGACGACAAAGGGATATTCGTAGCACAGGATCTCATAACAGGTAAATTAAATTATTGTCAGAGATGGGCAAGGACATTCGAGAATAAATTTTAAATACCTTGATCATTTATTAATTTCTAAAAATTTTTGAAAATTAAACAGGTAAATTACTTGGTATGATCAATGGGATCAACCTCTCATCACAATTAGGACAAGTTGGACAGTTTGGCGTTAGAAAGGAGTACCAAAAATTAGGAATTGGTGGACAACTTATCAACAGCGCGATGAAGCACTTGGAGGACAGGAATATTATACTCTTTGCCCGACAAGGAATGGATGACTATTATAAGGATAAATTCAATTTCAAAATAAACGAACAAAACTTTTTAATGCGTTTCAACGGAAAAGTAAATGACTTCAGTCTTTTGATTGAATCAATTGATGGCATTTCAGTGGTTCCTATCAGTGAAGACAATATCGATAAAGTGATTCAATACGACAAAGAGATCTGCGATGGTTTAGACCGAAGCCTTTACATCAAAGGAAAGATAGAGTTTGGGAAAGCAGTGAATGGTGTGGCTGTCAATCAAAATCAAGATGTTCTTGGCTATTGTTTTCTGTGTGAATCGAATCAAAGCACAGCATTTTGTGAACCTCTTTATGCAAACGATGAAAGAATCGCTGAATTACTTCTTAGATATTGTATTAAGTCTTTCCCCATCGCACAGAACAAAGGACTCACATATCAAAGTTGGAATACAAATACGAAGTCTATGGCAATCGCCGAGAAATTAGGCCTCGATTTCAAGATCAGATTTTCTCTAATCTTCTCCAAATTCGTCGTTAAAGGAGATATGGATCGCACATATAGTTTTAGTAGCGCCGACTTTTATCCCTTCTGAGTGTGTGATGACTTTTCATAAAGAGAGAGTCTTGCTGATATTTTTTAAATTAATCCTTTTGTAGGCAATCAATAGTGAATAATCTATCAAATATTTGTTATGCATTTCATATCCTTTATCCGGTATATTGTTTATGAGTTACATAACTTCTAAACTTATATATTCATTGAATATCTATAACACATTTAGTCTGTACTTATCCTAATGTGTGCACACTTTCAATAAAGATCTAAATTACCAAAACTATTGCCTACACTTTAATTAAATTTTGTAATTAATTTTTGTGGAATGTTCTTCAAGTATTTTATTTAAGACTTCAAAATTATATAATCTTGGTTTAAGCTCATAATCTTGTTCTTTTGAATGACATCTTATCAAATGAATTATCAAAGGATTAGTGGCTTTCAATAAATGAGTTGACTTTCAATTGAATTTCAGTTTTATTACAATTTTATTAATAATTGTTATTAAAAATGAGTGAAAATAATACCAAAATAGTTATTCGTGCGATTGAAAGGTCTGACTGTGAGGTTGTGCGACAAATGTGGACAGAAAGAGGATTCTGTGCCTCAAAGTACGGCATAGAGGTCATGATGAAAGTTGACGCCAAAGGAATTATTGTCGCTCAGGATCTTATCTCAGGTAAAAGTGTTATAAGAATTTTAAGAAACAAATATTGCATAATACTGCAACTTTTAAATAGAGGTTGATTGGTTCGTTAATTTTGTAAATTGGTAAGATCGGATCAAAGGGACAGAACCAAACTAAAAGTGCTCTACCAGAACGTTGATATTTTATGAAGATTAATAGTTGAAAACAATTTTAAAAACTGTAATTTTTAAATAGTGATAGATTCATTCATTGAATTTAATTTTAAAATTAATAAATAGGGCAAGACGTGTCGTATTTTTATCTTTTAAAATTATTTATTACCAATTTCTAATCTTTTATAACCTTAAAATTACTTTAGTTAATTAAATATTTCCAAGATAAAACTATCAAAATGAGTTCATTTCTCTGAAATTTCTGAAATTTATCAAGGTGAAATATTGGGTCTGTGCAGTGGGGTCAACCTCTCACCAGAATTGGGTCACATCGGCTTATGGAGGGTAAGACTCGAATATCAGAAGTTAAAAATCGGGGCAAAACTTCTGCGGACAGCTATAGAACACATCGGAACCGATAGGAATATTGGACTTTTAACCGGAAAAATGGCTGATTATTATCAAGCAAAACAGAACTTCAAAGTAACCGCAGATAAACTCAAATTATGTTTTACCGGAAGAGTCAATGACTTCACTCATTTGATTGAATCTATTGATAATATTTCAGTGGTTCCTATCAGTGACGATAACATCCAAAAAGTGATTAAATACGACAAAGAAGTTTGCGATGGTTTAGACCGAACTGTTCTCATCCAAGAATTGGCCAAAATTCAGGAATACGTGAATGGAGTGGCTGTCAATCAGAAGGGAGAGGTTCTTGGATATTGTCTTATCACTGTTTCGAACCAAAACACAGGAATTGTTGAACCTCTTTATGCGAGCGATGAGAGGATCGCGGAATTACTTCTTGGAAACTGTATTAAGTCAATGGCCATCACTCAGACCAATGGACTCGTATACAATTGCTTGAACACTAACACCAGGGCTATTGAAATCGCTGAAAAGCTGGGTCTGACCATTGATGGGAAATCAACAGTACTTTTCACTAAAAGAGTGGTTGACGGGGATATGCAACGCATTTATTGTATGAGCAATCGGGCCTTTTATCCTTTTTAAACAAGATAAATGCTTATCAAGTTGAATTATATTTCTAACTTAATCTTGATAATCTAATTAGAAATTAATAGGTTTTATGAATTTGTATCAAATTGTTATTTTTCTTTATTTGTCTCTATCTTAAACTTAAATCTCACCAAGACATTTTACTTAGATTAATAAAACATTTAATAAAAGACCACATTCCTCCCCTTCCTTCCAAGTCTGACCGCATGATAAACACGTGAAAAGTATTTGTTTTCAAACAAAGCAATATTTTTTCAAAAAAATTGTGAAACAATTGTAACATAATATCGAAAGTCAGTCTGTATTACACAATTTGCGGGGTGTTTCCCATCAAAAGTTTGACAGATGACTCAAATCACAGGACCAGACGACTATTTTTTGTGCGAAACTGTAGTTCCTATTTCCATACCTTTCCATTCGGTATAAAAAAAACTATTCTTTCAAATGATTTGATTTTTTTTTGTTCAAAGAAAATGATTTTAAATGTTTTTAATGTTATAAAACATTTAAATGTTGTGTCAATACTTGTGCTGATTATCGGCTGTATTTACTATTTGGTAACAGCCGTACAGGTAATGCAGCAAATACTGGAACAGTTGGAACGGGCACAGCGTCTGGAGGCCAGTAGTTCTGGCCCTTCCCTTCTGACAAGTCAAGCAAAATCACTGTATGAAAGGCATGGTATGTAGTTTTTCCTAAAATATTTCAACTATTCTATAAATTATCTTGCTAAATCACAGAAAATAATTGTTATTTCCTTATTCTTGATAATTTAATTTTACTCTTTGTTATTCTGCCAGAAATATCGCTAACTTATCAGATAATAATCTGCAGCGCAACCACAGCTCTGTCACTTTTGGGACTAATGGCAATAGTGAGGGAAAACCTGATTCTTGTGCTGATCTACGCCTCTGTGGCGATGGCTTCCTTTGTGGGCAACTTTTTCCTGCCCTCAAAGCTAAAGCCATGGCTTATGGTTTTGATGGCTTTGGTGTCGATCTTTTCGTTTTCATTTGGTTACGCAATCAGACAGCAGAAGATCAGCGCTTCCCTCGATGTCAATCTACCCAATGTTTATTTCAACAAAGTCAGAATTGAACCTGCTGAAACGGAACAATATAATGCAAATGGAAAGGCTTTTAGCTAGAACTTTGGCATTACTTATCAATAAACTATTCATTACAATAGTATTATTCAAAATGAGCAAGTTTATTTTCATATAAAAATTGAAAAATTATGTCCCTGCGTAAATTGTAATAAAATACCAAGTTCACTAATTGTAAATGTGAGTTATATTCATGGTACAGTTTGAAAAGCTATTAATTCTGCTTGAATCTGATATTATTAAAATAAGCATGATAAAATTCTAGAGTTATGTGACGTATTGATCAAACATTATAAAAATCCCATATGTTTTTCATTCTGGGCTCAACCTTTTCCTATGAATTGATTACTGGTAGAGTTTTCCTCAACAAAAATGACCACAATATCTCTTCTAAGAGATATAAAGGAACTGAAGAGTGTTAAGATCAAACAACTTCCCATTCCTCACGGAAAAGAGTTTTGCAAAGACCACGAATGGCTGAAGAATGAGTACAAAGAGTGGTCCAAACGATACTTGCCTTACAAACCAAGAGTTGATGAAATCGCTGTCCACTTTTATTGCCTTTTGTACACCAAATGTGAGTCAAAAGAAAGACAATTAAATTTAATGAAATTTCTGGGAGTTATCACATCTATCGACGAATACTTAATTCCGGCCCGAAATGAGAGGTCTGCCACCAAAATGGTGGAGTTGTGTAATGCGTTGCTCACAGCCATGAAAACTGGAAACTGTAATCAAGATTTCTCTATGGGTAAAGCCTCCCTCTTAATGGAATTTATTCTGAGCAAATATTACCATCATTTCATTTTTTCAATAAACAGGTAAACGATTGGTGGATGTCCTGAACTTGTTCAGAGCTGAGATGAGCGATGACCAGTTTAATATATGGCAAAACTATCTGGAGGAAGCCATTAAGGCTAACTCTGACATTCACTGCGATTTCTGGCTGAAAGACAAAGTTATTCCTCTTAAGGATTACGTCTACATCAGGGAACGGGAGGCTTGTAATTACGGAATAAATGAATCATGATCATTTTGTATTTCTATATGAAATTCTTTAGTTTGGATTCTTCTGACCACAATATACCTGCAATATTCGGTTGGTTTTGAGATGTCGTCAGAAATTCGCAGCAATCAATTGGTTAAAGAATACACTGAAAAGTCAATTGAATTGGCGCTGGCCGTCGATGACTATTACTTGGCGCCAATGAAGATAATGTCGGATGACATGACCACTCGTATCATATGTTTGCTCAATGAGAAGAAGTGTATTCTTCAGGAGGCGTTTGATAATCAGTTCGAGTATACAATGGATTTGTATAAACAGTGCACTGATTTGAAGGACAAAATTAAAGAAAATTCAGAGATAGCTTCGGAACAACTGAGCCATTGGATGGAAGCCTCTTTGGATCAAAGTCTCAAATTCTTTGAATTCGCGGTCAAAATATTTGAAATTGAAGTCAATGAGGATCAGACTCTTCGCTCAGCCAAATGGGATGAGGCATACAAACAATTGCAAACAAAATTTGAACAAACAGTTAATCCCTATCTCTTCTGATTTGAGAAGTATTCAAACAAATAGACCAAGATTGTCGAAAATGTTTCAAAAGGAATGTTTGTTTTAATTCAAAGTTATTTAATCATTTAATAAATATTTTTATTCAATAATTAAATTATTGATGGGTGCGGACCTGTACCTGGAATCTCCCCCTTTTCTCAGGTTTACATTTGTATAGTCAGTGAGAGGTCACTATAAACTATCCCTCACTTTGAGTCAAACAATTGCTA
>JAQIXD010001684.1:0-13541 GCA_034699985.1 Minunthozetes semirufus
AACTAGTAAATGTCAATAAATTATTCAGGTTAATTTTGTACCCAATCTTACAAGATTTGGCGATTTGAGATTCCCTGCTCTAAAGTGTAGAGGACTGTCCCGAGAGGAGTGCCATTGGAAACAAAATTTCAAATCAAGTCAAACAAAGCATCAAAAGACCTGATCAATGAATACGACACTAAGAAATGGGCCAACAGTTTGCAAAAGCCATAGATATTGAGATTAATTTTGATTTATTAATCGATTTGTTTAATAAAAATGATTTCATAAATAATACACTTTTTGTTAACTCATTATTAAGTCATTAAAAATATTGTGAAAATTGAGACTAAATATTGATTTTAATGTGTTTTTCATTTTTCTGTCGAATATATAATACAATCAAAACTCTGTTCGAGTCTTAGGCGGTCGGAAGGGCTCTGTCTTATGCTTCTTAAGATCAGAGTCGTCGTGGAATTCACTATAAATGAAGAAATTATTTGTTTTATTGAAAAATCAGTAAAAATATGTCTGACTTTGATTTGGAGGACAACTGAATACTCACACAAAACATGGTTTGCAATAGAGATCACCCATACATCCGATGCATTTAATGACTGCGTCTTCGTTACATATCTGACACCAGGGAAGATCATCCGAAACCATTTCAATTCCTTCCTCATTGCCATCGCTTGGAATCGATGGCAGATTGGCCTCAGATAACAATCTCTCGACTAATTTGTTTTGTTCGGTCTCTTCGTCCAAATCGCTGTCGATATCCATCGAAAAGTTTTTCTTTGATTCCATATTCTGTTGACCTCTAAGTCGAGCCAAACGGCGCTCAATCTCTTCATCAGTGGATGCCCTTCGAGTACTGCTTAACGAGACATGACTTGATTCGTCAATATTTAGTTCTTCAGACAATTGTTTGATCAAATCATCTGTTTTTTCTGTGTCTGTCTTGTGTTTAGCCATTTGGTAGACAGTTATCGGTGGCATTGAATACACATTTGGATCGATTCCCTTCAGTCGCGCCAAACGCTCTTCGATTGACTTCTGTTCCAAAACCGAAGCCTCCGTTTTGTCTGATTTTAGTTTTCTTAGTCTTTCTTCGATGTCTTCATCAATACTGAAAGACCTGTCGATAGGCTTTCCACTCATTTTACTTAATTTTATACAATTTTAGAAAAAAATGTAAACAAAACAATTTGTCCAAAGATTTACTAATAAATTCAAACACCAATTATTATTATTATTATCAATTGAATGGCTATTATATGTATTAATTTGACACAAATTAGTGATTAATTAAAGTAAATATTTAGTGATTTATATAAGAATTAAATCATTTAATGACTCAATGAGTGAAATGTTTTTGTTTTCAATGAATTGCATCATATGATCACGTGATGCAAACAACGCTCATTGGCTCAAACATCTGAGGATAACTCCACCCCTTTGTCTAAAGCTATGGTTTTGGGAAAAGATAGAGAAAGAGCACAATATATGAAAAGCAAATAATGAATGCCTCAGAGAAGAGTCAGAGAAGAGAAGAGAAGAGTGAGAGCCAGAGAGGACTCTACTGTTGAGACACACAAAACATCACTCAATTCTACTCTATTTCTCGACTGAACTCAGAGCCAGTGATTGATTCTGAATCAGTGATTCTTAGCTTCAAATTCTTATTCAAAGGGTTCACACGATTAACAAAATAAGTTATTATTACAGAAAGTGTTGACAATTATCTCTTATTCAAAGCATTAAATTACATGATTTAGTACTAACTTTGATCTGTAGTAAAGTTTTATCGGACACAACTAAGAAGCTTTCTTGTGGTAAGTCTATCAACTCTATTAACTCTATTCAATTGAAAATTTGTCCAATTAAACAAAAGCATGAGAAGTTATCTTCAAGTGATTTTCAAGTAAATTCTAATTTTGATAAGTTTATCAAAAGAAAAATACTGTAGCAGTTGGATCATCGATATTTTACTATTAATTATTAGAGTAAATTTTAAGAATATATAAATGATTATAAGTTTGTTAAAATTATAATGAAATGATAGAATTATTATAATTGATTTAACTAGAAATAAATGTCACCTTAACTCGATTTATCGTTTATATGGCAGTAAAACTGATAATATTAAGAAGAAATGTGTCTATTTATGACTTCCGATTGCCATTTTTTGCCACCTAACCCCTAGAATATGCCAAACTTGACAATCCTCTGTGAAAATCCTTCTTCAATAGTCTTTTGAGTTAAAGATTGCAATTCTTAACGTTTTTGGTCATTTGTTTTGGTCAATAAAGTTTTTTCTTGAAATATAAAATTTTAATAAATAATTAAATAATGATTAGAGTATGAGAAACATTAGTTACGAAAGTTATCTCGAAAATCGCGAATATATTAGTTATTATAAGTTGTGGTAATGAAGATGAGTAATGACGAGTAAAGTTTACCGAAAGAAAAGAAAATAATTAAGTGAAGTATAATTTCTTGCTTTAATGCTCTCTGAGTTTGAAATTGAAATCAAAGTTAATTCAAATATTTTTATTTTACTTTCTGTTAAACAAACGATTCATTAGAATAGAGTTGTTTTGCAAAAGTGACACTCATTTTGTTGTTGTTATGTAAAACCAAAACACATTCGGAATAAAGACTTTGGTTTGTGTTTCTTCTGCGAAACAACTATTAAATAAAGGCTTACATAATATTAACTCAAATAACACAATATTTTAAAGTTTGGCTCCAATTTGTAATTCAATGTAAGTTTTGTTTTTTACCCTTTTTATACAAAATTCAAATCCGGGTTTTATTTTCTTCTATCAAAATCATTACCATTTCTTGGGCTCATAGATGCGCAAAGGGATGCCATACAATTGTCTGTTTAGGCATTACAATAATGTCAATCTATTTTTGACAAATAGAGTGGCAGCTAATGTCATGTTTAATATTCCCTTCAGATTTGTTGCAATCATTTGACAAACTGTGAGCCTCTGTTAAATATAAGAGTTTGTGCACATCCCTTAATCCCAGAAAAATAATTTATATGACTTCTAAGTTTGTCCTAAAAGTATTGGCTTCGATGACTATCTGATTATTAGTTGTAATGAGTTGTCAAATGTTTTTGATAGTCTTTCCTCAAAAGTGATTAATCTACTGAACATTCTTCTAAACTCTTTGTTATTAAATTAAATTAATTTTTTTCCTAAAATTATTTTTTCTATTAAAAGAATTCCGAATAAAATTTCATTCAATTGTTCTCTTTATTTCATTTTTGTGCAAAAAACTCATTTCAAAAAGACTTTCTCAAAACAAAAACTGATTTCAAGAATAATTTATTTTCCTTTATCTTTGTTTCTGAATATTTTTCATTTTCTCGTATATTATAATAAATTTTTAATAAATTTAATAATAAATGAATAATTGGTTTCATAGAAGTCATAGATATTAAAAAAGTAACATTTTTTTAGTGAAACAAAAATCAATTTTTGCGAATGAAATCCAAAATCAAAATATTAATAATTATCAGTTAAACCCCAAAACAGGCTAATCATTACTTTTACATTAAATCAATCATTTATTAACCATTAATACCACGATTATTATTCGATATGAGTAATGATCTTTTACATGATTTGATAAATGCATAATTAATAATGTTTGATAAGTTATGAATAATAATAATAATAATAATAAACTTAGTCAATTCAATTGAGAATTTGTCTAAAATATAACTGTGAATGAGCATGGTCACCACATTTAGTTTAATAAAGTGCATTTGGAAATTGGACAGACATAAAATTCATTTCAAAATAATTGTGTTAAAGTTGTTGTGCAATTTCATAATACTGGTGAGAGATGGTCCAAGAATTTATAGCAGATTAAGCTCTTGTTAAATAAGATAATAAAGTTCTAAGTTAACCATAATCATATACTTTTAGATTTAGACATAAATTATCAATATAAATTAATGTGTTTAGTGAAATACCCGGCACATTAACTAATTCTTTACGATCGCATTCCGTGTTATTTATTTTTATGCGGTTTTTGTTTCTTTTGAATATTTATGTAATGTTTTTCTTAACACTATTTTATTGCTTTCGATTTAATGCGAAATAAAATTATTGAATACTTTATTGTAATTACAATTCGAGACCTATTCTTGTGATTACTTTTAATTATTTATTTCGAATCAGTTTTATGAAGCAAATGTGCTCTCTTATCACTAACTAAGTAGTAAAAGCCAAGCTTACTTTTTAATTGACATTGAATTTATTTGAATCCGGAAAATAGTTTATCGCAAACTAATTAATAATAATTATCTGCTCCTCAATGACAATGATTTGGTGTAAAAAAAGAGCTTGATAGAAGATTAAGCTCTTTTTTGTTTTGAAATGTGGATACCCCTCTTATGAAAGATAGCCGTATGTCTTGAAAAAAGCTAATGGTTTGTATGGAACACACCATTTGACTGAATAAATGGCAGTAATTAGGTTCATATGGATTGGCATAAAAAACAACAATTTTTTGTCAGTTGCCTCTCAGCTATACATCAAATAAATTATTATTATTATTATTTTGGGTGCAATTAATTACTGGTGGCTTAGTTTGAAAGCTTCGATAAGACGTTTCCATACATGACTTGAGAAGAGTGGCCACAGAATTGTTTTTCATAGAAAACCAGACTTTCTTTTGATTCAATTATAGGAAAACTTCCATAAATTCATTGAATATAAACGAATATAAAGGAAACCAAAGAATTCATTTCTTTTCAATTATTTTAGGGTTTCGTTGACTAAAGTCAGAGTATTGTCAAACAATAGCTATTTAATGGAAATTCCTTTTGTTTATGCCATAAATAATTTCTTTTGTATTGAAAGTATTGGACCATTTGCACCAATAATGCAGTAGTAATGCACCAGCAAAGCACAAGTAAAGCACCATTGTCAATTAGTGCTTGTAAGTGATTGTTTTCTAAACCCTATCTCTAGATTTGGCAACTCTAGGGGTCCAGCTTTTGGTAGTCTGTGATTTTTTCAAGGTTAGTTTGCCGTTAGAATACATGATCAGAGTATTCACTTTATGAAAACTTAATTTTATGTGTAATTTCATTAATTTATCGATTATTTAACAATTGATTAAATTTGATTCAATTGTTTTATAAGATCTTATGCCAAATCAGTTCCACTTATTGGTAAAGAGTGAGCCCTTTCTTTTGAACAGTATATGTGTTGTGTATTACTATTTGTTTGTATTCAATAATTATAAAGAATTTCTTTTCAAATAAAATAATAGAAAGAATTCTTATTCTTTATTTGTTTGAAATGTGGCTCTAAATGAAAGATTATTCAAATTTTTTCGTAATTAAATTCTTTATCAATTCATTAGAATAACATTTGAATTACAAGAAATTATCCCTTAATTGAAAATAAGTAATTAATCAGAGTTAAATGGCCTTCCTCTAGTGCCATTCCTCTAGTAAAGCGTTGACTCTCTCCCAAATGTAATCCTATTTAAATTGTTTTCCTAAATAAGAATCACTTATTCCTTGAATAGTAATATGAAGTTTCAGATTAAGGATTACATAATTATTTTGATATTTGTCTGAATAATTCATAAGAAGTGAGACCACAAGTCAGAGCACAAGTCAAAGCACGCGAATAGGGTTTGACAGATGAAAACATGTCTTATAATAAATGACCAAAACTTGTGATCGCCTGAAATATTAGGCTATTATTCGTGTCCTCAATATTTTAACACAGAATGTGTTTTCGTATTATTATTTTTGTCTCAATTTTCCCCGAATTATTAGAAAATGAAATTTATCTGATCTGAAAGTTTGGCCAATTATCAAGTTATGTTAAAATTGTTATAATACTAGAAAGTCATTAATAGCATATTGCACGATAATTTATCGTTTGAACAGCGCCCACACATTAGACGCACGAATAGAGCGGAGGTTTGATCGCAAAATTGAAAAATTAATGCATATGTGTTACAGATATGTGAACTCAAGAAATTGAACTTTCATAATTTGAGCCATTTTTCATATGAGACATTTAGTTCTTGGAATTGTTTCCGATAAAAATAGAATGGGTTCCGAGATTTATATGGAATACATGGTTATAACCTTTTTGTTCAATTCTGGGTAAGATTTCACAGAGAGATTATAATTGAAGAAAAACTTCAAGTTTTATATGATTTATGTCAAATCACATCAACTTATTCGTGGATAACATTTAAAATATTTGAGACTATTTGGAGAGAGATTAATGTATTCCATGTTTTTCACTAACTGTGCGAAAGTACTTAAGTTCTGCGAAAGACAACTCTAAGACAACTTTAATATATTTATTTATAAGAAATTTTATTTAAGTCTAAATCATTGGTAACTCAAAGACATTACAAAACATTTGGTAACCGTTTTGTCGAAAATAACGATCTCTTGAGAGCTCTTCTCAAAAGTCTACTCAAGAAATGTCGACAAATATATATAATTTTGAGGATAGGCTTCAAATATGAAACCAAGAAAAATGATTATTATTATTACAGTTGTGATGATTTGCAGACATCAAAAGTTATGCCTAGCATTTGATTTCAATAAAATGATCGACAATTTTCACTCCAAATATTATCTGGATATTCACTTTCAATTGATTTTCAGGCAATTTATGATTAATTATTTTGAATATGTGTTGAAATCTAAGTTTTAGTTATAATATTTATTTGATATTCATTGCATCAAATCGTTAATCATTTAATTCAGTTGAGATAAAGAAGTGTTTATTTGCTCAGAAAGTACCACAAATTGATTGAATGATCAAAAATTTAGGCCAATAGTGATGACAGAGAACCTGAAACATTTGCCAAATGAAAGTTCTTTACGAAAAAAAAATTGTTGGTTCGTGAATCTTGAAGTTAAAGTAGCATCAAATGGTCAAAATCAACCCATACGTTGTTTCTATGGTTCCGGATAATCATGGAGATCCAATTAATTTTATTCCACGAGGAGTTTGTTTTCCCTGTCTTACAGTAATTATTGTTTTTCTTAAGCCAGAAGTTTGTGGAAACCAAATGAGAATATTGTGTTTAATGAGATTTTCTGAATCAGAATAAAGCAAATTATCAGATACTTTATGTTTTGCTCTTTTATTCGATAATTTATGGCAAACCCTAACATCAATTAAATTGATGGTCAAATATTGTGCACCAGATTATAGTCATTTAGACCATCTCTATGTCGAGTTTGTATAACTTATACTTTCTCGTCTTATTTCGGATAAAATTTCATTTTTCATTTTGTTTAACTCATTTATCAGCGCTTCCTCAGAGAGGAAGGCCTACAGATTGCGTTTTGAAGTAATAGTTTTCACTCAATCCATGCTTTTTGGGAAGTTTTTTGGTTTAAAACAATTTTTGAGTAAAGAAAAAGTGCTTTTGAAAGAAAACATCGAAACAAAGGCTAATATCAATCGGTTAGAGATTTTTCATTCTTTCAAATCTTGTGTTTTATTTCTTTCAATTTATCAAAACTTTGGGATTAAATGCTGTTGTCGTCAGTAAAACACATTTTTGTGATACTTCTCCCCAAACAAACATAAAGAATGGCTTAAATATATTACATCTTATATAACAAACACTTCAGTTTTCTCTCAAAACTCAATGAATGGTCAAACAACTGCCCGCTTCTCAAATATAGACCGAAACCAATATTTATCTCATTTTATTTCAATAAAAATCTTCTTTCGTCTTCAATATTACGGAACACATATTACCTTTCATTTTAAACTTTGCCATCATAAGAATTGCTATCAACTTCCTCTTATATTACCAATATTACCAATATTACCAATATTACCAATATTACCAATATTACCAATATTACCATGATAATCAAATTATCTTTCAATTTATTGTTTTCCGTATAATTTTTATTATAAATTCTGGTTTTTAAGCAAATATTTTCCGATTCTTCAAATTCAAAGAAATACTCTTTTATAATAATTTATACTATTTTTAGAAGTGATTACCAGTCCTTATGAGCCCTTTCCCGCCAACGATTCATAACTTATTACTGCAATTATAATAAAATAATCACAAAATGTTTACTAAGATTCAAATGCGAAAACTTATGTAAACATTTGCAAGAATTCCTTACTCTTGAAAATGAAAATAATTATTATTACAGAAATTGTCAAAAATCTCAGATAAATAACTAAAGAAATTACTTTTGTTTTAAAATTCAATTTATTATTTAAACTTAGAAATTGATTTTCAGCACATTTTATGCATTCAAACGAAACATAAGTAAAGATATCGCAGAAATTCAAAGAGAAAATGATTTAAAGAATTTGTAGGTTTGGAAGCAATTGATAACAAAATGAAAGCTATTTTCTCTAATTTTCACAAATCTTTATGAAAACACATTTTTGCGTCTCGTCGGCCATTAAAGACAATAAAGAAGTTCCATTCAGTTGGTTCTTTATGGCGGGTAATGCCAAGCTCAAGCAAAAACTCGTTTCGCATTATTTCTTAGTTTATTGTCCATTGAATTATTACTTCTATGGAAATAACTTAATGGAAATACTCTGAGAATTATTAAGAAACTTAACTATTAAAGTTAACTACCTTGGTTATCTCTCTTACGCAAGCATTACACTTAGAGCTCTATAAGTGTGGAAACAATATTTGCTGTTATTAAAGATAAAACTAATTTCAAGCAAATTTTATATTTTCGATGTCTTATATCTTCTCTAATTTTAAAAAAGAGTTGAAAGGAATGCCAGAAATCAAAAGAAATGTTAGTTTTTATGTTTTTGTAAAATTTATGAAACCCAGAACTTATACAGAGGAGTAAACCATATATTCTTTCTGGAATAGGAAGAGCTATACCTAACAACTACTCTTACATCTTAAACCCCCTGAGCATCAGCAGCTTTAATGAGAAGTTTTGATAATATTGTCATTTGCTTCAAATCATTTCAATTGAACTCATTTTAAAAGATTTCCACAGATTATGAAAATAAAATAAGAATTGAATATTGAATCGATGCGTAAAATTATTTACGCCTTTCATAAAGACTTAATCAAAAAGAGTTTTTTAAGACTTTTTTTTAAACCTTAAAAGTTTTCATTAAATAAATGATAATATTTTTGAATTATTTGAATAAAAGAAACTCAAATATTTTTTTTTTCGCAGAAATGTCTGAATATTTTCATATTTTTAGTATTTTTTTTTACATGAAAAGCATTTATCGATTGCTGTCACTAAAACTCAGAGAAGTGTTAGTAATTGATTCAGTTTTGACCACAAATCTGAACATTGCCTCTAAGAACCACTTAATTAGATATTTTCCGTTCAAAGACATGACTCTATTTCTATAACTTAGTTCAAGTTGTGGCTCAAGTGTCGATGTCTTTCACCAAATAATATCTCATAATATTAGTGATAATATTAATTGTATTAAATGATTACAACTCTAATACACCATTCAATTGTTACTTCAATATCTGTATCAATACCTTTATTATTAATAATTTATAACTTTTGGTATTAATTAATAATTTCTTTGAAATATTGAATACAAATATTATTTGTGTAAACAAATGAGTAAAATATTTGTGCGATAAATGTTACCAATTATTTACCCGAATTGCGTGGACAGGAGTTCAGTCTAGAAATGAAGTTTATTGAATGATCGAAGACTGTATTGAAGGCACAGTGAGAGACATTAGTACTCAAATTCAGTGGTGCTTTCAGACACAAATTGAATTTCCACTATAGAAATAGTGTCTGCTTTTAAGTTAACAAATTTTTTCTCAAATACGTTAACATTATATTGATTTTATAGAAGAAGAGAAGAGTGTCAGCCCTTAGGAGTATTTCATTCACATTGAATATGACAAAACTTTAATACATTCTTGACTTTGGTGAGGGGTACAGCATCTCAGGGTCTCAGCATCTTCTTTACATATTTTACCATCATACATTTAAAGACAAATTTAGGGCATTCGTTAATAATTAATTTTGCTTCAAAACATTTATAATATAAAATTTATATAATTATTATTTCATTTATTAAAATTAGTTAAAAATTTTGGACAAATATTATTATTAATTGCTTTTCCATTAAAGATAAGCTCAAAAAGGAAGTGCTCTATAATGGGATAGACTTTTATAGAGTTTATTATAGTTTTGGGAAATGTTTTTCACTTCTTTTCAATTATAGCGAAAGAAAAATCTTTTTTATCGGAAGACTGACAAAAATATTATGGTTTCCCTTATCAGTGATCAGACTAAATAAAAACTCTTTTCGTTCAGAATGAAGTTCTAGGTAACAAAGATATTGCACAATCACTAGAATTATTGACTTAAATACTAAATGTAAAAGTTTGAACGTGAATTAAATGGTAAAAAGTCTGGTTAAACCAATATTTGTGGAAAAAAATCGGGTCTTGCTTGTGCTTGGCTTGTGCTGTGCAAACACTAAATCTAGTTTTTAATTTACATGTTATTTGTTTTCATTCCATTTATTTTTTTTGTTTGAAAATTCAGCTTTAATTTAGTTTTTCTCTGTAACCCTGTGTTTCTCTCCGGTAAATTTGTCGACAAATTCATTGATTCGCTGTTTTTTTTAAATGATTTTTAAATGAAAAATATATTTTTAATGTAAATAATTGATAGACTTTTAAATGTAGTGTAAAAATAGTGAATAATTAGTGATTAACTCAACGAAAGTATAGACAAACTGTTTATTGTTTGAGGAAATCTCACGTTTTTATTGTGAAGTAAATGATTCAATAAAATGAGAGGACTTTTACAATAAAATCCTTTAATAAAATTTTTTATTTCATCTATTATTTAGTCAACAAATGTTTGACGCATTAAAGACCCATTTCGTCAATTTTACTTACTTTAGATTTAACAGTATAAACAGCATAAACTACTTCCTAACAATTATTCCTACAATAGTGAAGCACTGTTGTATATAATAGGAAGGATCAGGGATGTAAATGTGAGATTATATAACTTGATAATGTTAATCTGTTGCTGGATTCTTTCAAAAAATCTATTCATTTGTTGAATTTTGTTTTTTCCGGAAATTCAATGGAAATACTTGAATGAATTGAACGCAACATTCAATTCATTATTCATTTATTTTTATGGTTTTCACTGAAGAAATGAAAACAAATTGCTTTCAATTTCTAAAATTGTTTTGAGAATCGGTTTATCGTTTGATATAAAGCAAACAAATAATCAAATAAATAGAAATTAATTGAATAACTGCCACTAAAAACGATTCGGATCCAAACCATTTGTTATAATACTTGAAATAAGTCTGGAAAAGGTCTTCAAAAATCCATTAAATTTGAGAACTAAATGTAATGGTTTATAGTTTCAGAGTAATTCCAGTGAGAGATCAACATAAATTGTTTTTAAGTAATTATATTTTCCTAGAGATTCAATATCCTGGAGCTATTATAAGAAATACAAGATTATTTTATGTTGCAAGATCAGTTTCTGGTTAAATTGTATCGTATGAAAAATTCGTATAAAAAGCTAATAAATATTTACCATGTATATATAAAATTGAATATATGTATATATAAAATTTATTTCAAAAGTTTTATCCAGATTGAATATAAATGAAAATCATATGATATTATTTTGCGCAAAACATATTTGCGATTATATTTCAATTTGTTGAGCGAAACATAATTCAATTGAATTAAAGTCTGATTATAATGTGAATGAATGGAAGCTCTGTTTCAATATTTCGTTAACAAAATTAACAAAAGAATATAAAAGTATTTCATAGAGTTTTCACATTTTTTTAATTCAATTTATTTCTTTTTATATATTTATGGATAAAATGTATGTTTTTTGTGATAAAAATGCATTTTAAGCGAAAGAATTTCCAAATTCTGCCGGAATTTAAAGTTTATTAGAAAAATATGTCGATTTTGATCATAAAAAAGACATAAATAAAACGAAAACTTTCCTTAATATGAATGTTGTGTTGGAATTCTCACTCTATGTCTAAAATTTGGTTCAATATATCATTTTGAATGACCAATGAAAGTCTAGACACTCGAAGACTATCAAATATATTTAAATCTCTTATGGTATTCCCTTTTTGTTTAAATAGATTGTGAACTGAAAATAATGATCCGAATCCATATATTTTAAAAATCTGTCTGTCATTCAATATTGAATAGAATGGGATCTCATTTAAAATAACAAAATAGATTGCGATTTGGGTCATGACTACAGAATATCACAGAATAACTTCCTTTCCATCAGAACTGACTCTTTTCGATATAAAAGACCATAATTTGGACATATTTTGTATGAGTTTTACGAAGTGAACACAAAATGAATGTTACATTCGATATATAATTTTGTTTTTGACTCAAAATCAAATCAAAATTCAAAAAACAACAAATATTTGAGCGAATATTCGAAACAAATCTTTAATATTTGAAACAAAATTCAAAAATATTCAAAACCTTTTGATTTTAATTCATAATAACAACAACTAATGTTTGGCTGACTTTTGACTCAATGAATTCAATTTGATTTGATTCTCGATTCGTTAAACTTTCAATTTTTCAATCGCAAGACTACTGCAGTTCCGGATAATGAAAAAAAAAACAATGAAAATATAATAATCATGTTCAAATTTAATTTATTTTGTAATTCAAACTACTTTATACAAGAGTAAAATGATTGCCCAATACTTTTAGCGTTAATTTGATTACTTATTTTTGGGTTTTGGGTATATTTGAATTATTAATTGAAAATACCTGTCCTTCCATCAAAACAAGAACACAATTCTGTTAAACAAATATTAAATGTTTTAAAAATAGAAATGTTTCACAAATTAACTGACATTTTATTAAATGAGAATAAATTTCAATCAAATCTTAAAATAAAAAAATTAGAGAATATTTTCGTCTCTCATATAAAACATATGAACTCATAGTTCCGATCAATATTTCAACGAATATAAACTGAAAGCAATTTGAGCCTAAATTTGCCAAAAAATATATCAAATTATATTTATTTGTAAAACAAATCTCAAAAAAAAAATCCAAAGCAATCATATTATTAAAACATCATAAAAATTGTGAATTGAATTTATTGAATATTTTTGAATTTCCAATTTTTATTAATAGATATTTTCTAAGTACGTTTAAATATGTTTCTCTCAAATTGAATTTGAATGCTCGAAATGATTTGAAATTTCATATCTTTTGAAGGAATTGATTTGAAACCAATTTTTACATATCGTGTATTATTTTCTGCAAATTTAATTTATTGTAACATTATTTGGAATTCTCAACTAACACCAAACATATTTGACCATGCTCCAAATCATACAGAATATCATTTATGACAATAGAATTTTATGAGTCTTCAAATACCCCATATGGGTATAAGTGAAGTACACCATTTCCGCCAAATAGCCTCAATTTTGGGCCCATTTATAGAATGAGCTGATTATAGCTAAGGGAGGAAAGAGAGAGAGAGAGAGAGAGAGAGAGAGAGAGAG
>JAQIXD010001685.1:0-13541 GCA_034699985.1 Minunthozetes semirufus
CCGAACCGAACCTAAACCGACAATTTGGACCAATTTTTTAACCGATCCGAACCGAACCGAACCGTTCTTCACCTCTAATTCAAATAATATTTACTTATTTTGGAAAAATAGTTTCAAACAGTGAATGACATGAATGACCCAAATGTTGACATTTATCTCATTTATTTACAGAGAAAGTGACACTTATTTCCAAAAATGAATAAATTTATTATTAATGAAAACTTGAATCCAAATCCTTTAATAAATGGAAATTTAAAGAACGAAGAGATTAATGGAAACATTTATGATATGAATGACGAAAGTCTGTCCATAAGTGAGACAAATGTCTTTCAATTAAATGAAACTCTTAAACAACGCGAAGCTCTTATCAAACAATTGAGTGAAAGACTGCAAACCACTCTTCAGAGTCGCGATGATATCACCAAAACCGCCGAATGTATGGTCGCACAGATCGAAGAACTCAAACAACAGTTGAAATTCGTTTCGACTTCTCTTCTGAACAAAACCATCGAAGAACAGCCCTCTCTTCATGACTTCGAGTGTCAAACAGAATGGACTGAAGAAAGTTCTATAGAAGAGGGCCGAAGACAAAGCCAAACACAACTTTCACAGCTGTCCACTCCCGTCGGTTTCAACACTTTTATGTCCTCATATGAAGACAAAAGAGAAGAAACGCTTCAAAAGCAACACAATTGTGATCATTCAGTCCAAACGGATTCCCAATTATTGCACTTCAAATGCAAACAACAATTAGAAGAACTCAAACAAAATCTTTGGCTCGAATTCAAAGAACGGGAAAAACAAATTGAGGCCAAACTTTCAGAGCAATTGAATCAATTGGAGGTTCAGATGAAATCCGACAAAAACTCTTATTTCGATGAAAACAGAAAATTAGAAGAAGAGATCGAACGCTTGAAGTCATGTATATGTGATCTCGAAAAACAAAAAACTCCTCAAAAAGTCACTGAAGAGGAAATCCCTAACTATAGGTTAAACGAAAGTTCACTATTTTTACCCAATATATCACTTCTTCACAATCAGTCGGAATCTGATCCGCATTCGACATCTCGTTCGCCGATATTACAAACGCTTCAAAAGTATGTAATTTTAGGGAAAGACTCCCGAAATTGAATCACATTTTGATTATTTAATTCACAATTTAATTGAAATCTATGTTCACTTTGAATCACATTTCATATGATTTGTTATTTTATTTTATTTTGAATTTAATTTTGTTTTAAAAGTTGTAATAATTGGTCTCAAACTCATCCAACATATAATCCAACTCCGAGTCATGAATCCGATATTGAAAATATTGAGTGAGTTTTAAGTTATAGTCTTATTTTGACCGCAATCTTAGTGGTGGCCTCCGTTTAGTGCATTAGTTTTGAATGTTTTGCCATTTGTTTGGTTTGTTTGCATGAAATACAGTAAATATATTTGCATTTCAGTAGTTTTTAGCTTAAAATTGGTGTCAGTTTTGGTATAAATCCTTAAAATCAGTTAAAACTAAAAGATTTGTATTAATAGATACGCTTCACAAACACCGATAGAAAACTCGCGATTACTTCATGTGTTATCAGATTTAGTGAAGACTTTTATCGATACCGAACACGACATTCAAAAGCATTTAATAGATATGGGAATTGAGAACAAAGTCTCAAATAGAGATGACTTTCAACAGTTTCAGAGTTTTGTTTCGCTTAACGAAGATATCGAAAGACTCTCAGAAACTGAGTTATGCGAAGACGGACCCGATTTAACGCCAAACTCTTCTAATGCTATATATTTCACCCCTCCTTCTGGTAATAATGAGGTAGAAATGGAAGAAGACGTAGTATTGGGCGCCAGTCGACGACTTCGGACGGCTGTCGACAGGATTCTAAAGCTTTTGAGTGAAATAGTGTCCGCACAGTCTGAATACGACCTCAACTCTCTTAACAGGAAAAATGAAGAGCTTTTGTCAGAATTAAATGAAGAGTGTGTCCGACGCAACAAATTGACCGCTCAGTTGTTGCAAATCGAAGATCGGGTCAAAACTCTGGAAAAGGAAAAGACTAGTCTTTCGGAGAAAGTCATTGATTATAATGAAATCAAACGACAAATGGAGACAATGAGAGTCAAACTCAATGAATATGAGTTGGAAAGAGACAAATGGCTTAACGACAACAAACGACTTCAAGAAGAAAAGTCTTCGTTCGCCAAAGGTTTACCTCAACTCCAGAAAAGTAAGTGATTTTTTTTGTCTTAGAGGTGATTGTCTTTACTCTGATGTCTATTCTTGTGGTGATTGGTATCTTATCTAATAATGCATTTCACTTCTTATTGCAAGTTATAGTCTCTAATAATAGCACTGCACAGAACTCTGCACTGTTCGCAAACACAGGTTTGTTTTACTCTAAATTGCGGGTAATTTCCATAATTATTCATATCTTTTAATGCTTTATGTTTTTCGCACAAATCATCACTTGTTTATAGAACTGGTGAACGATAACGAGTCACTAAATAGTGATGTCCAACAACTACAACAGGAAAGAGTAAAACTTTTGCAAAGAATTCATGCCTTAACTCTAGAGACAGAACAACTCAGAAGCGAAAGGGATGACATCGTCGATGAAAAACGTAAAGATTCGGAGGACTTTATCGCTCAGATCGAAGCAAATGAGAAAAATATTGTGAGTTATAGGAAGTTCATTGACGAACAAACACATGAAAGAGAACTCGAAAGGGATGAATACCATAAAGAGCTCTTGTCTTTGACCGAAAGAATCAAAGATAAAGACAAAAGCGAAGCAAAATTGAGGTCTCGTTTGGAAGAAATGGAAACACAAATCAGTTGTTTGACTGAAGAAAAGTGTTTTAAAGAAAAACAATTAATTGAAATGAATTCACAGCTGAAGACATCAAACAATGAGATAATTGAGTTAAAAGCGATCGTCAAACAAATAGAAAGAGAAAACGACAAAAGCAGTCAATCGGAGCGTCACTTGCGTTCAAAGATTGATGCCCTCAATGACGCCCTCGAACTCCAGATCAGACTTAATGAAGAGTCACAGCAGGAGGTGCTCTCAAATAATATCATCGAACAAATCACTTCAAAGACACATCTTTTGCAGAATACTTTGGGATCAGTTGATTGTGAGAGTGAATCAGAGGACACATCAATTGAGTGCTCTTTTAATGACGTCCGACTTCTCAGTGAAAAAATGAGTGCTTTGAATGAATGTATCGATCGTTTGATTGTTCAAAACAATGGACTCAAATCAGAATTAGAGAGACTTAAGAGCAACAAAAACCAAGACTTTCACGAATTGGTTAAAGAAAAGGATGTTTTGGAACGAAATTTGACTGAAATTCTCAGATCTAATGAAATATTAAAACAAGAGTTAAACTCAAAGCACATGCAGTTAAGTGCTCTCAAATCAAGAATTGAGTCCTCTTTAGATACCTCTGATATGAAATACATTGTAGAAGAACTTCAGAACAAACTTTTAATCGAAGAACAAAAGAGGAATAAATTGGAGTTCGAAGTGATTTCTCTAAAACAACAGATCGACGATAAAAGCAATAAAACTTCACAATTGATGGATGAGTTGTCTTCACTCAAACGTCAAATAAAAGCAACAGATTTAGAGAAATGCTGTTTAATCCGCGAAAACGATGAGTTAAGGCTTAAATTAAGCTCAAAAGAGGCCATACTTTCAACTATTAAACAATCGAACGAAGAAAAAGTGAGCGCTTCCTCCGAACTAAACCAACAAATAGAAACATATAAGAAGACAATCGAATCAATTGAAACACAAAAATCTTCGTTAACTAAACTGAACGAAGATTTGGTGAACAAAATCAGTGCCAACGAACAGATCATATCTTCTTTGAGACAACAAATACAAGAAAATTATATAAAAGAACTAAAACTCTGCGAAACAAGTGATTCACTGAACGCTAAGTTAAATGTTTTGAATTCAGATAAAAACAATTTAAGTAAAGAAAACACAGAATTAAAGTCAAAATTGTATTCCGTTAATACAGTCCTCCTCTCCCTTAACGAACAAATCGATGAAAAGAACAACAAAACTATGGAACTGATCGAAAAAGTTGATTCTTTGAGCAACAAATTAAAGTCAGTTGAGTCAGAAAAAGTCAAATATTTTAAAGACAATAACGAAATGAAATCTAAATTAAAACATTTCGATCAACTCATACATGAACTCAAGTGTCAAATAAGTGACGAACAAATCAAGTCTTTGAGACAAACAGAAGAAATCGATTCATTGAAAAATCGTCTCAAAGTCTTGGAATCAGAAAAAGAAAGACTTCTAAAAGAGAACTCTTCTCTTTGGGCTAAACTCAATTCGAACGAAGAGGTTCTCAATCTTTTGAAACAACAATTGGAAGAAAGGAATAACAAAATAAAGAATTTGAATCAATTGATCGACAAATTGAAGACTAATTTCTTAAAATTCGATTCAAGTGATGGTAGAAACCAAAGACAAAAATCGAACTCAAGTTCCGCTAAATTACTTTCAGTTAAGACTGAAGACGACGACAAAGTGAACGGTGTGTCCAATCAGTTATTATGGAAACTCAAAAGAGTGGTCAGTCATAAGAATGCTTTAATACATCAAAAGAAATATTTACTTCACGTTTTGGGCGGATTTCAACTGACGGAAAGGGCGACTCTCGCACTCTTAGCTAATATGAATGTCACCGGTATTTCATTAAACTTTCTTTTTCTGTGTCCTCTTTTCATTCAATGTTTGTTTGGTTATAGTCGATGACGAACCGCCGGCCCTCAAGAGCAGTAAAAGCCGATTCCGAAGTGTTGTCTATTCTATTATTGCGATCTCAAGAATGAAACTTTTAGTCCGCAAATGGAAGTCAAAAAGTAATGGCAAAACCAAAACTATTGTCGCAAAGACTGTGTCCACCAATTCTTTGGGCGCAACCAATGAGTTGCAAACGGATTCCACTTTACAAGAGTTTGTTAACCGTTTGCAACGACTTCACGACACACTCGGACTCAGGAATGGACAGACATGACTCACTTGAGTCCATTTAGTAGATCCTCATTATATTCGGATTTTCTTAAACCAAAAAATATTTATATTTAATATTAAAATGAAATATATTTTCAAATAAATTCAAAATTAATTCGTTTTTAATGTTTTTAATATTGAAAAGCATTTAATGTATGGAAAAGTGTTTTAACTTTAGTTTTATTTACAATAAAATAACACTTAATTAAAATCAATTGAAAAATGAACTCATTATTGATGTTTAACTCAGTTATGATTGAGTGAACTTTGGTTCTGAAGGGAAGTCTTAATTCTCTGCAGGAGTTCCCGTTTCACTGAATCGTCGACCAGTTGTCGGGCTTTAGGCGTCACTTCTGTTATCATTTTATCTAAAGTAATGTTATCGACGCCGACATCTTTCACCACATCTTTGCAGAGGACCACAACTTTGTCCCTCCACCCACACTCTAAAAGCCGTGTCCTCAACAGCTGAACCAATCTTTCCCGTTCTCCCGATTCGGTCAAAGCCTTTCCCAAATTAAATTCAAAATTAAATTCAACTTAAAATTCAATTTTCTGTAATCAATACAATACCTGATTCGCCATCGCTTTCACTCTTTTTTGGCTTTCGATATCACCCATTGTTTTGGTATAAAAATGAAGACAAAAATTGTCGAAGACTTGAATTTAATTAACAATTATTCGGATAATTATTTGAAATCAGTTTTCTTTCTTTGACTCCAATGAAGACTCACATAAATTACAACAACTTTTGAATCAAAACTTTTATTGAATTTAATTTCAAATTTTAAACAAATTTTTATTTCAAATAAATTCATTAATATATAAATTAATCATTAATTTATTCAATTCCTGAATATTTCAATTATTTATATTAAGATAATACAAAAAAAGACAAATTGTCGTAATTTTTGACAAAATTATTGATTATTGAAATCTTTGTTTTCGTTAAGACTTTTAAATTGGTTTTTGAGTTAACTTTTGATTTAATTGTGATTTAAATCATTTACTTTTTTGGACAATTATTTTGCTGAAGAGATGTCAAACAATGACTTAGATCTTGGATTTCTCTATAAAACAATGAGTGAGATTTGGAAAATCTTCGGATTTTATCTCTAATTTAATTAAAAATATTTTGATTGGTTTTACAGTCGAAAGAGATCCCAAAAAGCGTAGAGTAAAACCAGTTGAGAGCCTAATTGGAGCCATTGATTTGGAAGACAGTGAAGATGACAGCGATTATATGCCAAGAAATATTCCTGAAGATGAAGACGACATCGATGACGATTCCAGTGATGGTAACAAAACGGCCGATAATGAAGACGAAGAGGAAGAGAGTGATGACGAAACAAAATCAAAATTGAGTTCTTTGAAAGGAAGTCCATCTAAAGCGAAAAACAGGAAGACTTCCATAAAATCTAATGATTCGCTAAGTATTGTCGGTCACCGAACACCTCCTCGTCAATGGTGTACCACCGCTCCAATTCTTGTCTGTAGTGTCTGTTTGGGAGACATTTCCCGATGCGATGATGAGATCGTTGAATGCGATTCTTGTGGAATATCAGTACACGAAGGATGTTATGGTATTGTCTCTGACGACACGGAATCACTTCATTCCAATACGTCTTCGGCATCGACTGAGCCCTGGTTTTGTGACCCCTGTAGGGCTAATGTTCGAAATCCGGTCAGTTCTTTGCTTACTATCACTCTTTACCTCAAAATAATCATTATTTTTCTTAAAGTACTGCGAATTGTGCCCAAATTCTGGCGGAATATTCAAAGGAACGGATGCGGACCGGTATATGCAAACAAACACTTATTTATATTTAATTTTTCAAAATTTTGATAATTAAATGTTTGTTCAGTTGGGTTCATATGGTGTGCGCTCTTTATATACCTGGCGTTGCATTCAGTGATGTGACAAAACTGACGGGACTTACACTCTTTGAAATGCCATACTCTCGATGGGGTCATAAAGTATATAAATGACCAATGATTTCATTATCTATGAATTGATCCTTAATTTTTGTTATTTCTTTAAGGGATGTATTCTGTGCGAAGACGAGAGGTTGAGTCGAACTGGAGTTTGTGTTTGTTGTGACGCAGGAATGTGTAAATCATATTTTCATGTGACGTGTGCTCAACGCGAAGGACTATTATCTGAGTCTCATTCGGTGGACGACGTCGACCCCTTCATAGCGTATTGTAAACTACACGCCGACAAATCCACACAAAGAAATAAAAGACGGAACTGGTTGGCCCTCCAGTCCCGTTTCAGATCTGACTTCAATACAGTTACGAATCAAAGAATTCAATTAAAACTTCAAAAACAAAGGAATAAATGGAAAGAGAATAGAAACGAATCCCAAGAAACTCTTTGGGGTAAAACATTTTATGGCTTTCCTTTTAATTTGAAATTAAAATTCTGTGACTTTTAGTTCCGACTCAAAAAATGCCGCGACTTCTTAATACCAGTTCCTCAGCTATAAAGCGATTAATAAGAAAAGCAGAACTTTTGGGTCTGAGTCCACAAACACATATCGCCTCTCATGATGTCGGAGATGTACGGCGCAAATGGCACGTCCCGCCCGCCTTCTCTCTTGAATTCATCAGTTATTATATCGGTTTGTATTAAGTCTTTGGGAGAATCCAATCTTCAGAGATGACTCATCAGATTCCTTCTGAGGTTATATACTTCCAAATACTTATAATTATCTCTTTTTTTGGTGAAAACAGATCGCAATAACCGAATGACTTCAATGCAGAAGCGCTCAGAAGAACTCATAACACAGAATAACCAATTGAAAGACACCGAAAAGACTACCCGTTTGGCCTACGATAAGGTATGGATTGTCATTGATTTCCATCAATTAATTTAATCCTCTTTTCTTAGAGTTTACAAGAATTTGATCGAATCAAAGAGGAAACGGATTCTCTTCGTTTTAAAGTTGAAAAATATTTTAATATTTTAAACTCATTGTCAGAACAGACCATTCCTTTACCAAAAATACTTGAAGTGACCGAAAACACAAAAAAATGTTTGGCGTCTAATGAGTCGAATCGCAAACAGAGTTCAGTTATTCGTATGAATGAGTGCGGGATTTGTCATCAAACCAAAGATCAGCACCAGTTGGCTCTTTGCGATTCGTGTCAACTTTATTACCATCTCTATTGTCTGGATCCTCCTCTGACACGAATGCCCAAAAAGACTCGATTCGGTGGTTGGCAGTGCTCTAACTGTACAGAACAACAGGAAACGCAAGACAGCGGTAATGAGACTTCTAATCACTCTGTAGTGGACGCACCGCGAAGATTAAGAGAACACGTGAAGGGTCCGAATAAGTTTGAACCGGACGCCGGTTATTCTCCGCCATCGAGTGTCTCTTCGGCCTCAAAATTATTGAAAAGAAAATCGAATTCAAATCCAAAGAAAAAGAGGAAATTAAAAGAGAAATCTGGCGAAGAGAGCAGTGAAACATCAGAAACAAAACGTCAATCCATTCGAACGCCACCGACTTCTCATCGGAAACGAGAGAATCCCGAAGAAATGTGTTTCCAATGCAATCAAATGGCAATTCTTAGGGATAGAGTTCAGTAAGTCTTCAATTCTTATTATTTTGCAATTGTTTTGAATTTATTTGTTTTCTTCAGATGTGATAATTGCGATAACTTTTATCACTTGAGTTGTTTGGATCCACCCGTCAAGAAGAGCCCAAAACAGAGGGGTTATACCTGGTTTTGCCATCACTGCGACCTTTCCGTTAGTTTTTTGTTCCACTTATAAGTCGTTCCAAAGAGAATTGTGTTAACACTCTTCACATTTTCTCTAAGAAATGACTCATTGATTCGCATTTGACCTTAAATTTAATCATTTATAGGATGAAGAGGATAATGAAGATCGAGATATGGGTGAAGATGACGATGATATGGACGACGAGGACGAAGACTTGGAATCAGATTAAAGAATAATAATTTAATTCATTTATTACTCGTTTTGTGTTTTATTTTACGTTTAATTTAATTTTTAAATTCAAATGTTTTGTCAATTAATCCCATAATTACTTCAATAAAATAAGAGAATCAAAGAAAAAGTTTACTCATTAAAAGATTTTCTCCTATACTGTAAGAGATACTATAAATGTAATGTATTGTAATACAGACTGTATTCTCATAATATCTCAAAACTATGTGACTCTTCTGACATCTTCTGACATCTGTTGTGATTTGGTTTATTCAAAGAAAACACTTTTTTGACAAATATTTTGAATGAATTTTCTTAATTAATTAAACCGAAGATTATTTAAACGAAGAATCAATGGATTTATTCACTCAAATCAGAGACACTTTGACTTATATACTAAGTAACTACCGTTTCGGTGACATGTCTTCGCCGTCATCACAAGCTGTTGAATTGGCCCACAAATTGTTGGCTCAAATTGAAGGAAAAGATAAACACATCGAAAGACTTTATTTGTTTTATTATTTAAGTGAAATCGTAAGACATATGACATCTGAGAACGAGAGCCAACAATTCATAAACACTTTGTTCGCATCACCGCTCAGCCAAAGACACGCAAACCTTATGTCACAATTAATTTCATTAGCATTGAGTCTTCGTAATGAAGAGCTCTTGAACTGCACCGCAAAATATGTGATGAATTGCGACAAAATATGTCTTTCAAATGACATCAAACTCGAGTCGAGTTTAGCCACAGATTCGCCACAATTTTGCGCCGCATTTATAAGTAAAGGATATTTTGTCGGAAACGGTATAACAAAACCGCAATTAAGCCATTGGTTGAACTCATTGGTGGATGTGGTCGACCAAAATCTTTTGGTTCTGAACGCATCGATTCGCTTCTCACTATTGGACGGTCCAATTGAATCGTCGCTTCATTTGGCGATACTGTCAACCGTTGAATCCCGCAAATGTCAGCCCCTTTCCAATCAATTTGTAATAGATTTGGCGACAGTTATATCTCAGCGACAAAACAATGAGGAATTAGTGGACAGATTCGCTCAAATCATAATTATTGGTAAGTCTTGTCATATGTGTTCGCAATCAAATCAAGTGAAGAATATTTTGTTATCAAAATTTCCAAACAATTTACTGATTAAAGCCATTTGTAAATGAATTCAATGAATATATTATTAATAATAAAAAATAATTTCTTTTTTTAAGAAAAGAGAAAAACATTTAAATTATTGTTATTTTTTAAAAAACATTTAATAAATACTTTTTTTGCGAACATTTGCTATAAAATACTTTAAATCAATTCATAACTGATTTCTTGATTGCAATTCATTCAAATAAATGATTTCGAATTGAGATAAATGTTCTAAAATGGGTTTTGAATGCCAGCGCAGGTATAGGGCCGACCAGAAATGCATTTGACTGATGTGTGCATTTAGTTTCAATTGATTTGATTTGTGTTTTCCGTAAAACGGGTTTTGAGTCAACATTTGGTGATTGAGAGACAACTCTTGTCTCAGTGGAGGACTTCTTAATTCCAAATCTAAACTTATTTTCGAAGACTTTCTCATATTTGGGAAGAATGGGGTCGAAGAGAGTGAGTACTGACAGTCAAACAAATATATTAAATAAAAGGACGAAAACTGGAACTCAAATGGATTTTGAATTATTAACTGAAAGACACAATCAATAAAAAGAGTGAACAGAATGTGATTCGGGTTTAAAGCACTGATTTTCCTATTCGTCAGACCTGATAAGTGCAGCCATTCTTTGCTTAATAACGATTCGAAGCCAACGATAGTTCTTCTCTTGGGATCAATCATAAGCTGTATTAGTGAAGAGACCACACAATTCCACTCTCTGTCCAACTCTTCTACTAAACCAATTGAGGCTTCATTTGTGATGATTTCAACCAATTTTTGTACGCCTTTTAGTGTTGTGTTCACACAATAAATCCATTTTCCGATTTTCGACAAACAATTACTGTTTTCTTCGTTAGAGTTGTATTGAAAACAAACTTCTTTCAACTTTTCATAACTCTGTTCGACGACTACTAGAGTTGGAAAAACTGTTTCCACATTTATTTGTCGCAAAGGAGTCACCAAATCTCTTAACAAAGAATTAATATCTTCGAAGTTATCGAAAGCAGAACTTCTTATCAGAAGATTTCCGTTAAGAGGATAAAGATATGATACGACGGGAACTCTATGTCCTCTCGTTTGTGTAGAGATCATTGAGATCAGCATTTGGTCGGTAATAGATTTTGGAACAATAAAAGAGGGCGGAAGAGAGTCACACAACTGGTAGTTCTCATTGGTTTGTGTTATCCTTAGTTTATAGCATTCCTTCCAATGGGTCTCAAATTGATTCCAATCGGCTTTTAGGACATAACTGTAGTTATCTCTCAATGATTTCGTTAGTTTTGAATACTTTATGTCAAATGAATTTGCTGTCAATCGACGCAATTTGTCGACAATTCGTTTCGTTTGTTCACTATTTTTGATTTGAAACCGAATTCGACGAAAATTAGAGCAAAAGATTGTAATCGAAATGAAATTCTGATCAAAAGACTCGCGAATCAAATCGATGGCCAATAAATCGATTTCAAAGTTCGCTGTCTTATGGCTATTGAATGGTATGAAATGAGACAAACTATTAGTCTGTTCCCTCTCTTCTTCGATGGGATGTGAAGTATAGCTTAAAAACATTAAACCATTGCTATTAAGAATCAGTTGTCCACAAATGCCAGTCCTGTGTCGAGTGTGAGAATAAAAATAATTGACGCCATCGATGGTATCGTTAAGGAGTGTCCCAATAGAGGAAGTGCTTCGACTTATTATTCGGTGATCTTTAGGCTCGAAGACTATCGAAGAGTTTCTTCTAATTCGACTCAAATCAGTAGACAAACCATTTTCGTCAAAAGCGGTCCAAATCTGATTCAAATAACAAATCAATTAAAATCAGTGAAACTTTGAGTAAAGGATGACTGACTTCATCGGTATTATTGTGTGTCTCAGAAGTTGTGTTTATATCCAAATCGATGTAAGATTTAAATGTCTTTTTATTTGTGTTTATGTTTGAAATCAAAGAACTGATAGAACTATTTCGAGCCATCACTCAATTCAAAGATCATTTGTCGCTGACTTCTGTATTATTATTCACTTATGAGTCATAACTGAAAGATATTTAATATGAGAACCGATTGAAGAGTTTAGTAATCTATTTGTGAAGAATCGGAAAAAATAAATGAATTGAAAACAAAATATAAAAACAAATAATAACTCATTTGATAAGAGATACGCATTTCAGTGTTCAGTACAACTACTCAACACTCAATCACATCATTAGTAACGCCCACAACACAGCACAATCATTGGACACCATCTATCAGAATGTGATCAATTTAACTAAACTTAACTAAACGAACAAAAAGTTATATTCATTTACAGTGACCGCCAAAATGATGAGGGTTTCTATTTTTTGAGATTATTATATGGCAATGTTGGGTCAAAGGGTTACATGGGAATCCCTTGGGGAGATTGTAGCCCACACCTCCCTGAGCACAATGATACCCATCACACCCCTCGCGGTGTTCCGCAAAGTTGAAAAAATTCAAATTGAAAATTTTTCTCTTTGGTGAAAAAACGGGGGTTTTCGGTATTTTCTAACAATAGATATTTGGTCTATTTGCTTCAATTTGAAACTTATTACCCGTTCCGAAAGTGAATACATCTAGTAAAATTAGGAATAACTCGAGTTTTATTTAAGATACCACAAAATAATTTTATAGACATAAAGAGTATTATATATGAAGTAATTTTCCTTTGTCTGAAGAAAAGTAGACTCCTTCGTCATCAATCAATTTGAGGGTACGCCTGGCCCTTCCATCAAAGCGTGTGCAGACTCTTTTGCGACCGATTTGTACACAATTTTCCACATTATTTCGAAAGTTTCGATATTTTTGGGAACAGCCTTTAGTTTCGAATATTTTTGTTTGCATGGAGCTCAGAATCGCTCAATAGGCCGAGCCTGGAGAACGTTTGGAGCATTGCCTGTCTATTTAATAAAACCGATTTTATGGTCGTTTTGCCATTTCTAAACATTCCTTCCGTAGTCTTAGCTCTCCCATCTTGTGATTTTGTGTATTTGGGGCCTTTTCACACTTATTGGACATTATTCCGAGTGATTTCTTTGATGTCAAACACCCGAGTCTTAGAGATCCCGACCTTTAAAGCAATGTCTTTAATACTGCTTTACGTATTCGTAATCAGTTTCTTCACTTTTATACGGTTTCGGGGGCCGCCACCCGAACTGGTCGGCCAGACTTAGCACTGAAAAGTGCTGTTCCACTTCTCTCATATCTCTCGAGTTTCAAATACCGTCTTCTCCTCTTATATCCCTCTTTTTCGAAGTGAGAAACAGTCAAAACTTTGTCATTTTTAGCGAAATTTCTATAGAAATGCACAACTCTTAGAGCCAGTGCTTGCCTTTCTTCGACTCTCATCACTTAACCACTAATTATTATCATT
>JAQIXD010001686.1:0-13535 GCA_034699985.1 Minunthozetes semirufus
CAAAGACAGTATTCGAGTCAATCATTCAGTGTTTAAAAGTATCACAAATTATTCATTTATTTTCAAAGTCTTCACTCATTTCTCAAATCAATTGAAAATATAATAAAATCTGATTTCAATTACTTTTGTTTCACTTATATCTAATCAGAATCTTGTTTGAATTCAATGACTCTTTTTATAAGTTATCAAAATTCATTTAAAGATCAGATTAATTGTCCTAAAAATGTGAACTTTTTATTAGAGTAAACAAAATATAATTAATAATGTTTTACATCAAATCTCGTGATAAATATACAAATGGTTTATAATTGAATGCAATTTATTTGAAATTAATTCAAATATTTTAAATTTCAATAAAAAGTTATTTAAGTTTAGTATCAAAACAAATCTCAAATCAAATTTCAAACGATTACTAAAACGAGTTTAAAACCATTGTCTTCACCACACCATAAGAGATCGATTGAAATATGAGTCCAATTTTTCGTCTAATTTGCTTTATTGGTATTAATTATATAAAAATTATGTCTTTGAATGACATTATTGTCATCTTTTAATAGGTATCAACTTGTCTTTGACCTCACACTTGGAGGCAAAAGACTTCTGTATTGGTTTCAGAGAAAACGGAGACAAAATTGGTTATACATATCGCCGATTCTATGGCCAACAGATCAAACAAATACCAGACTTCTATATTATTATCAATGGTTTCTATTGGAGACTCAACTTTGATAGCAAATCAAATGAGGAAAAAACACTGGCTTTCGCTGATCCCAAACTTGGAACCAAAAGTCAATTCTTCTCCGGTGATTACTTTATGGCCTCTTGTATTCGAACATCAACCGAAGGCTGGAAAGAAGGTCGGGCTGCTCTTTTCAGTGTAAGCATTTGTTTGAATGACAGTTCTTCTGATAAATTGAGACAACGTTTGATTTTTTTCAGAAAAAAGATTGGAATAAAGTGTTTGTCGGAGATATTCCTGGAGATGAGTTCAAAGAACCTCAAGAATTGGAAGCTTATGAATCGAAGGCTACCCTCGAAATGAGCACTTATTTCGGCCAAAGTTTTGTATTCGACGATTCAGTTGATATGAAGGGAGGATCCTGTAAGGAGTGGTGTCACAAATTGGTCCTCATCTCCCAGTATGATGAGAAGGGTCAACTCTCAGAAGAATGGCACCCCTACCGCTTCTTTGTATACGCCAACCAAACCCATTTGAGGCTAAGTCCAGATAAGTCCCGAACAGAATATTTAAGCGACTACCAGGCCATCAGAGATATTGGCACTAATGAGGTGTTGAAGTCTTATTCATTAGTGGGTATTGTCCCACAAAAGACCACTGAATCTGGCTTTATATTGCTTTTCAAGGATGGCATGAAGATCAAGTGGTGTTGGACTAAAAGCAAAGGACTTGACGCCAAAGTAAGATATCTTCAATCGTTTCGAAATTAGGTATTAATTTGTTTTCAATTGTAAAACCAGTGCACAAACGGCGCAGAGGTTTTGATTGACTGCTTCGGTACTGAACTCACAGTTAAGAGTTCGCCGATTCTTATGATTTTGTCGATTTGTTTTGTGATTATTCTACTTATAGTAATCGGATCCGCAGTCTTTCTATTTGTAGCCAATAGTAATTGAATAACTTATCCTTTACTTGTTTACAAATATTTGTATTTTAAAGGAAGGGCTCAAAAAGGAAAAGGTTTTGGCAAAAGTCGTTCAAAGTCGTCGACAACCCTTTCAAAGACTACCAGTTCTACGAAACCAAAGGTCAAATCACCGGTTGGTGTTAAACCGCCACTCTCACCGAAACCACCAGGAGCTCCCAAGTCAACCACTCCTCCCAAACAGACTGGTGCCAAATCGTCTGGGGCCAAACCTTCTGGTGCTACTCCTCCAAAGACTGTGCCGTTGACCATTAAACCCAAAACTTGAGTTCTTTTGATTGTTTCAGTTTTATTTTCGTTCAATCTTTTGATTCAATACTTATTTTGTTATAAAATTTTTTGAAATAAATATTTTTTGAACAAAAATTTGAAATAACTTTTATTTTTATTTAAGAGATAAGAACTCCTTTTTGATCTCTTCTAGAATATCAGGTCTCAGAATATTAGGATCTGTGGCTTCCCTTTTCGTATTCACAGAGGAATTAGTTTTCATTTGGTTCGGCTTTTCTTCTATTTTAATCTTCTTTTCCTCTGTTCTACTGCTCTGAACAGTTTCCTCAGTCTTTTCGATTTCATCGTCAACATTGTCTTCGGTGATGGCATCCGGCATATCATCGCTGTCTTCTGTGTCTTCTTTAGAATCATTTTCTTTATTTGTATTTTTCTCAGTTTTTGTCTCTTTTTTGTTTTCATTTGAAATATTTTTATCAACTTTTTGTTCGTTTTTCGTTTCGTTCTCTACTTTAGTGATCTCTTTGTTGGTCTCTTTGTTTTCCATTTGATTCTTATCCATTCCTTTGGAGCCATTGTTAGTCTTTGAAATCTCTTTATTGGATTTTTGACTCTCGTCAGTGCTCTTTAAACTTTGACCCTTTTCTTTATTCTCAACTTTTGTTTTAGTGTTGGTTTCCTTTTTTGTGTCTGTCTTTCCATTTGATGACAGATCCAATGCCTTTAAACTTTCGTCTAAAATCACTTGAATTTTAGAGTCAATCCATTTATCTTTGAGTAATTCGACGATTGTTTGCCTTTGATTGTGGTTTATATCAAATGTCTTCCGAAAAAACTCTTTGAGGGAATCATTTGATTCTTTTCTAATTCTGTTCATCCATTCATTACTCTTGTGTTGTGTCAGAAGTTTATGCGTCATATTGTAGTCAAAGGGATATCTATTTAACAAAAAATATACAAATAATTCAATAAATTTATAAAATATAAATCAAAACCTTTTATTCCAAATAAAAAAGACAATAACACCAAAAGCCCAGACATCTGCAGTTCGGGGGTCATAGCTCTCTCCAGTCAGAGTTTCGGGCGCACAGTAGGGACCGGTTCCGACGCATGTATTACTTAATTCTTTTGTATTTTTCTGGACATTCATCCAAAGGCGGGAAAAAGTAAAACCGGAAACTTTTAACGTTTGTTTTTCATCCAATAATATTCTCTCACTTCTGAGATCTCTGTGAGCAATACCATTGATGTGAAGATAACACACAGCACTTATCAGTTGTTGCGACCATTTTTGACACAAACTCTCTTCCGTTGGATTTGTTTGTTTGTCAATGAAGTCATAAAGAGTTCCTCCAGTTGTAGGTCTCATCAGAATAATCACTTTCTTGGAGGTCTCGAACACATCCAAAGTACTGACTATATTGGGATGTCTTTCATCCAAAATTCTCAGAATTCTGACGAAACGCGGAATCAGTTTTTTTAGAAATGATTCCTCTTTACCATCTTTTTCAATAACACGAGCGACAATGTCTTCGTCTTTAAGTTTAGCCCTGAAAATAGTAGAAAACTGTCCGCTCGATAACTCATCTGTACTTAATTTATATCCTTTTGAGGACATCTCTTCAGGAATGTCTTCTTTTTGTTTTGTTTCACTCTTTTCTTTTTCGTCTTTCTTTTCCTGGTCGTGAGCTCTCTTGAGAGCCGCCTCCTGTTTCAGACGAAGTTTTTCAGCCCTTTCTTGTTTTCGTTTCTTCTTCTCTTCGGATGAAGTCATCGCTTTGTATTCAATTCTAAACTTATTTTAAATTATTTGAGAAATTTTTGATACATTTAACGATATTTTACAAATAATTCATAGAATTAATTGAATTAAAGCTCGAATTCAAACATCATTTGAACAAATATTTATGTTTTCAATAATTATTGGCTCTTCAGTTGATTAGCAATAGTTTAGATCAAAAAACTTGATTCAAAGATAATAATTGAAATCTTTAAAACATTTTTAAGGAAATTAAAGTGAATTTTCTTATAAATGAAAATGAGTTTAGTTTTTGAAATGAAATTATATTTTATTTCTGAAATCAATAGAAAATCTGATAAAATAAATGACAAATAATTTCTTTAATGAAATAAATTTTAATATATTTTTGAAGACATTTCTTAGACTTTGCTTTCAGTGACTCTGAACTCTTCGGGACTAATAAAACCCTTTGATTTGGTCGACGAATGGATAACACTTTTAGTCATGAGTTGTTTCTTTCGATTCTCGTCTGACATCTCTTTTTCTAACTGTTCTGTTCCCGGAATAACATTCTTCTTGACATTTGTCGAATCTTTGGAAGTTTTATCTGTTTTTCCGATCACTTTACTCTTGGATTTTTCAATTTCTGATTGAGTGCTGGATTCAACAGACGACTGATCGATATTCTTCTCGTCCTTACGAGCGGTATCTCTTCTGTGACGGGATCGCCTAATTGTACTGATAATTTTCCTATTGAAAACCGTGTCTTCAGATATGTCGGGACTGTTAGCTCCGGATGTCTCTGTTTTTGGAAACTTAGGACTGAATGTCAAATATCGGAGGAAATATCGGATCAAACCAAATAAGAAGACCCAAAGAGGAAAACTAAAAACAATACTAAACACTAATATCACAATAAAGACAATTGATTCGTCGATCCAATGGGTTTGCGTCAATCCTATTCCATATCTTTTGGCGATCGTGTTCTTGGATGAGCTCTCAATTTGATATAACTCTATTTGAGTCAATACTAATAATCCGAATGAGAATAATATCACAAAAAATAAACAAAGACATCTCCCAAATGGCCAAACATTTGGAAGGCTATTATTTTTGCGTCTTTTAAGTCTTGCGATCTGACTCTCACTCTCTTCATATTTGGATTTAATATTTGAGAAAAAGTAGGCTAACAATTCAGTGGCAGCTAAGGCCGGCGCTCCGGAGAGGAGAATAATGGCACCGCCTATGATCCAAATAGTATGCGGATAAAGAGTCTCAAACATGAAAACCAGAATTGAGACATCGAAGGTAAACATCGAACAAAAAAGGAATCCATAAAAGATGACTGTTTCATACCAATCAAGTTTACAGGGAATCAGTACTCCATAGACTTCTTCTCCATAAATAGATTCGGCTCTCTTTTTGTCAGTATTTGGGACCACTTCTTTACCGAATTCATAAATCATCGGATCCTCGAAACTCACACAAAATGTCTGTTTCGACCACAAACTTAATGTTTGAGGTTTTGTGCATATCCTGTTCGTCTCATTGATACCAATCCCACCTTTTATGTCCTGTTTTACCGAATAGAAGATTCTTCGATTGGTAGTGAATTCCCAGACCTCAATGCCCTCAAAGAAAATCTTATCAGTTGGCGATTGATGTGTTGCTCTTAGTCTTGTTATGAATGGCATTGACTTCCTGTCACTGATCACATAAAAGAGTCGAATGTATTGGTTCCCAAAACAATCTTTTCTGGTGTCGGCGTCACTCAAATCAAACTTCAGTTCTGCGAATCGAATATGATTTTTGTGAAGCAAATGAACCGTAAATTTGTTGTCTTTCATATCAAAAGTCGGGTCAGGATTTGTGAAGATTGCGATCAAAGCTGTTTCGTAGCGCTTAATCTTTCTGGTGTTTTGTCTGGTGGATATCGGTCGGCCCCACTGATGCTTAAAATGCATCCGAGATTTATATCCGATGAGAATAATCAAAAAGAAAAATACTAAAAGAAGTGATGGCAAATGGCTTAAAATAATAGACCAAATGTTATCCATTTTTCAATTCGTAAATGTTTTCGTTAATAAAAGTGATTTAAAACTAAATATTTTGCAAAAAAAAACTCAAATTCTTTAATAATTAATAATAAATTGAATTCTCGTGAAATTACATTTATATTGAGACCAATACGCGAAAGAAGACATAATTATTTGTTTTGAAAGAGAACTCAAATTTTGGAAATCTTGAACCAAAAGAGTTTAGACAATCACCTGAACTTCAGGTCCTAAAGTGAGAACAAATGGATTCGAAATCAAATAAGTCTTTGAGAAATATATTTAAGAGTAAAGACTGCAAACATGTCTCTAAAGAAGAGTGGAATCATATTATAAAAACTATTGAAAATTCTGATGGAATAGAATCTATTGTTTTGGTGGATGCCTTCAACGCTCAGCCATTGTATGTTCCGACCCATGGCTTCAAATACTACTATCGATATAATGAATTTGATGATTCGCCGCCACTTTTCTTTCAAGATCACCAGTACTTAAAATGGTTGAGCCGACAACTTCGCCCGAAAACATTCTTCTTAAGAATACATGTCTGCGATCCGATGGAAGTGATGAAAAAAGTTGTGAATAAATTCAAAGAACTCAATCAAATCAGTTTTCACTTCTTTATACTTAACAAAAATTGCATCAAATTTTTGGCCCAAAATTTTCCGAATTTGAAAGCAATTAATTTCGAGAATTCAATTGGTATACAATTAGAGGAATGCCTTCTTTTGAGTCAACTGCCAAGACTTCAACACTTGAATCTTATGGGTTCTGATATTTATGAGGAGAGTCTCGAAATTATACTAAAGAATTGCCGGGAACTCAAGTCATTGAACATAAGTAACAATTGTGGGATAACAGGTCATTGTCTTCCATTAATCAGTCGTTCCATTGAGAGAATTGATTTGAGGGACTCCTGGAGAATAGATTCTCAACGGATTATAGCTATGGTTAGGCTACAGCTCCAGACTTTACTCGAGTTACTCGTTAACAGCGGTTTAAATAACGAATCATTAATTGAAATCTGTGACAACTGTCCAAATATTAGACATTTGACAATAAGTTTCGATTACTTCGCATATAATGATCTCAACGGAAGAAGAATATTATCTGAATCTGGTTTTACTGCAATCGGAAAACTTGAAGACCTAAAGATTTTGACGCTCAGACACGTCGGAAAGTTAACGGATGAGTCCCTAAAGAATATTCTTAAGGGATGTAAAAACTTAAACCAATTGATACTAAATGTGAGGCACAGACATAAATTGACAGATCAGTGTTTGGGGGATATTGGGCTCTGGTGTCCAAAGTTGGAGGTATTTGAATCGGTTCACAATCATTTCATCGGAAAGAATTCAATAATAAGTATCTCTCAAATCGTGAATTTGGTTTCACTAGTATTGAGAGGGAATACAAACGTTGATAATGATATCACACGAGTTATAATCGATTCCAAAAAATTACTTTTCCTGAGTCTCGACGGATGTAATGTCAATGAATTGGTTCTCATGGCTTGTATTCAAAGAGCTAAAGAACTTCAGGCAACAAATCAAATATTCAAAGCGTCTCTAATCTCAACAAAAGTCGATCGTTTGGCTCTCAATGAAAATGTTTTGCCACCAAATATCAGAATAAGAGTCAGTGGACCACAAAATTTTGAACATTTCTCAGAATTTGACGGAAAGAATGTACTGACAGGAAAATTGAACTGGTTCTTTCCTCACTACTGGATTGATTTCAATTAGATTTACATTAAAACATTTCATTTTGAATACAATTTAGCAAATCGTTAACCTATGTCTCCTTCAAAATAAAATTAATCTCATATTCATAGTATATTTCTTTCAATCAATTAATAAACAATTAAAGAATATCTAAAATGACCATCATGGTCAACTCACATAACTGATTGTTAAGATAATTTGAAACCATTGTTGCTTTCTATTACATCAGATGTCTCTCAAAGTGCTTAATATAACAAAAGTTTACGTTAATGTGCTTTCACTTACAATTTGTTGCATTGGATTACGAACGGACTCCTCCTATATTAGGCGTAAACACTATTATACAATCGTTTTCATATTGAATGACAATTGAAAAGCAATGCATTTATTTGAAACTCTTCATAAAATGACTGTATTTTGTAATATTAGTTAAACAAATAGAGGCGGAGTTTCTCTTCAATTCATAAACAAAATAATTTTGTTGAATAACATAACAAAACAAATTCGTCTCAAATGTTATTTAAGAAAACAATTTAAGACAATTTGAGAGACAATTAAATGTAAGTTTTAATCAATACTTAGAATACTTGTCACACAATTGTCGCACAAATCTAACCATTAATTCAAATAAAATGACACAAAAATGAGTCATAAGTTATTAAATAAATTATTTTGAAAATTAATATTATTTTAAAACCAGAAGTAAAAATACAAATAATAAGAATATTTAATGAATTAGAGATATGGCAGACGGCGGTAGATCTCGAGGAAGGGCTCGTGGAAGAGCCATCGCTAGTGTTCCAACAGCTCCGCAAACATCGACATCACAGCAGCCACAGAGTGGAATACAAACAGGATTTACCGGTTCTCACGACATAGGAGGAGATAATGGCAATAATGGCAGAGGAAATGGTCTGTCATTTAGTTATCTGTTATTTAGTTATTATTTGAACTTTAAATTGAAGGCAATGGTAATGGTTCGGCTCCTCATAGAGGTAGAGCTGGGTTTAGATCGAGAGCTCCGATTTGTATCACAAGACCGCCTGATTTGTCTACAAAAGAGGGGTCTGGCGGACAATATGTCAATTTGTTGTCCAATTATTTCCATTTAAAGACACCAAAAAATGTTGTTATATATGACTATCAGATAGACTTCGAACCAGAGATAGAGTCGCGAATCGTCCGAAAAGGACTTCTTTATAACCAATCGGTTCGCGAGGCGTTCAACGATCGCTTGATATTTGACGGAATGTCTAATCTTAAGTCAACCATTCGTTTGCCTTCAGATGAAACAGAATTCTATTCGATTCGAACCACAGATCAAACTCGGGTTAAGATCAGAGTGAGACGGGTCGGAGAGATAGGGTGGGGTCACAACGAAATGTTTAGACTATATAACACACAAATGAGGAAAAACCTCCGATTATTGGAATGGAATTTGATTGGACGCCATTACTTCAATCCTAATATTAAAATAGAGTTACGTCAGCACCGGTTAGAAGTATTGCAGGGGTTGTTGACAGCAATCAATAGACACGACGGCGACAACATTCTTATGGTCGCAGAAACCATACATAAGATTATAAGGAAAGACTCGGTTTTGGATAATTTGCGGAACATTTTTAGTCGCGACAGAAATGCGTTTAATGACAACTCTCGCAGAGAACTGACCGGAAGTATAGTAATAACGAAATACAATAACAGGACGTATAGAGTCGATGACATCGCCTTTGATAAGAACCCAATGACTAGATTTGAGAAAAATGGAAAACAAATATCATTTGTTGGTTACTATAAGGAACAGTACGGCATCGATATCACAGACCAAAAACAACCCCTTTTAGTAGCCATTCCTAGTCTTCGTGAGCAGAGAGCGGGTCAGCCCAACCAAATACTTCTAATTCCTGAGTTGTGTTTTATGACCGGAATGTCTGACTCAATGGCCAACGATTTCGCTGTCAGAAGAGATTTGACAAAAGAGACACAACACGACCCAAACAAAAGAGTCCATCACTTGAGAGAATTTATATCTTCAGTGAACAGTCATCCGGCGATCAGACAAGAAATGAGTAAATGGGGGCTCGAATTCGATAACAATTTAGTGGAAGTGAAGGGAAGGGTTCTTAATTGCGAACCTGTACTCACTTACAATGAGAAACCACAAACAGCCAGACCTTGGGATCAGAAATCAGGGGAATTCAGTAAAGAGATTCGGGGAAAACATTTGTTTAGTTCCCTTAATATCAATAATTGGACTATAATTGCATCAAAAAGGGATCAAAACGCAGTCAATGAGTTCGCACAGACATTGAGTCGAGTGTTTCGTCCGCTGGGGGTCGGCTTAAGTGAACCAAATGTCAAAATTATTGAAAACGATCGGACGTCCACTTTTGTTGAAGCGTCTAATGAAGTGCCGCCCAGTTGTCAGATAATTGTCGTAATTCTTCCGAACAATAATAAGGATCGTTACGACGCCATCAAAAAAATCTTCTGCTGCGAACACCCGATGGCATCCCAAATGGTGGTCTCCCGAACGTTGAATAAAAATTTGATGTCTGTCTGCACTAAAATAGGCGTTCAGATGGTGTGCAAACTCGGGGCTGAGCCGTGGATTCTTGATATTCCTGTCCGTTAAAAGAGATTCTATAAAATCAAAGAAATCTAAAATATTTTTATTCTCAAAATAAAGCCGAAGAATCTGATGGTCGTTGGCTTTGATGTGAATCGAGACAGCGCTCAACGGGAGCGAGCAATCGGTGCCTTTGTTTGCAGCACAAACTCAACGCTCACAAAATGGTTTTCATGTGTTTCTCCGCATAAGAATCGCGAAGAATTGTCAAATAATTTTCGACAGAATTTCATTTGTAAGACAAACACTATTTCTAAACACTATATCTGATTCATCGCTAAAATATCTTTTCTAATGTTTGTCCTAATGTTTGCCCAAAAGTGGGTTTAAAGCGTTACTACGATATCAACAAAACTCCTCCGCAAACGATTGTAATATATAGGGACGGAGTGGGAGAGGGAGATATCGATTATGTCTTCCAATTTGAGATCAAACAGATAGAAGACGCCATTAAATCAATCTTTCAGAGCCTTCCCATCAAATTATGTTTCATAATTGTCACCAAACGGATCAACACTCGATTCTTTCAGAAAGAAAATAATGGTTTCTCTAATCCTATTCCGGGAACAGTTGTTGACTCAGTGGTGACCCGCGCAGAGCGATACGATTTTTATCTAATCAGTCAATCGGTACGTCAGGGAACAGTGACTCCAACCATGTATAACATCATAAAAGATGACACAAAGTGGGCGCCGACGCGACACCAACAGTTGGCCTACAAATTGTGTCATCTCTACTATAATTGGATCGTAAGTCAAAACAATTAATTAATTAATAAATTCTCAAATACTTGTTATTCTTAAGGGTACGATACGAGTGCCGGCCCCCTGTCAGTACGCTCACAAACTGGCATATTTGACCGGAACATCACTACACCGTCCATTTCACAGCCGATTGTCGGGAAATCTCTTTTACTTATAGGAAAACAATAAGTTTTTCTCTAAACCTTTGATTTACTCATAAAATGCAAATCAAAAGAATTGAAAACAATTTTATATAAAATTTATTCTAATTTTAATTGAATTTGAAGTGAATTTGAAATATCCGGTGATTTTTATATTGAATTTTATATAAAATAAATCATAATTCAAACCAAAAGTCTCTACTTATTAATCATTACATTGAGTCCAATGGTTTCAGACCTAATAATTTCATTCCGTGATTCAGAACATTTCGGGAACAGTCGAACAATAAGAGCCGTGTTTTCGCCAAATCTGGTTCCTGTCCTTTAACTTTCAAGACTTGATGCGCTCTATTTATGGCATTCCTATTGGAAAAAATTATTACAAAACACTGAAATAAATTTTAGAAAATACCTCAAATCAAACAAATAGTGGACAATAAGACTCGGATCTAGTTTTTCGAGTGTTTGGTGTAAAACTTCATCGAATTGCGACAATATATTCATTAATAATTTGGCCTCAAATTCGTTCAAAGCATTTATGTTGGGCTCAAAATCAGAGTCGATATCAAAAGAAGAGTTGGATTTCAGACTAAAACAACAAAATTAATAAATTGTGAAAAGTTATCACTTCTCTGATTAAAGACCTGTAGAGTCTTGCGTGACTGTATTGGATACTAATGCCGGTATCGCCGGTATGCCTGAGGGCTCGCTCCCAATCGAACTTATAATCAGTTACTCTTCGGTGGGATAAGTCATGTATTAAAAGACCAGTCATTCCTAATATATCTGTGATTTCATCGAATTTATCGGAACTTATTTTCGTGTCTTTAAATAGAGTTCGGATCAGTTGAAGACTTTAAGTAATTGTATAAAAAACTATGACTCACTGGGACTCGATTTACACGATTCATAGGCTCTATCCTTGGCTTCATTGAGAACATCCTCAAGAAAAATGATTTCTCCCCTTCGAGTACTCATTCCAATGATTCGCCCGAATTTCAAATGAATTAATTGACTTTATTTCGATTTAAAGCCAAAAATTAGACTAAAATACAATCAATAGATTCGATGAATGACTTACTCAGAGAAATCCGAATTCAAATGCTTTAAGATTTCAAACAAATGATTGAAATGTTTTGATTGAGTGTTGTCTACGATATAATACATTTTATTAAAATTAAATAATTGTTTTCTGTGAACAGCGGCTGCGATATCACTGAAACAAATATCGATTATAAGACGTTTCATCAATAAATTGATAAAAATAAGTCAAACCGAGTCAGATATAGAGTGGATCCATCGCTCTTAACTACTGGCACTTTATGGGAAACTGCTTTGGAATTCCGGCCTTTCAAGACTGCGAACTGAGCACCGCTTTCTTCGGTTTCAATGAGACCTAATTGTCTCAATTCATTGATTATCTTAATCGAAGCCTTTGAATACATGGATTCGCTGTGAAAGTCATCGAATTGAATGCCTAAACGATTATAAAGAGCTTTGAGTTGATTAACACTCAGTTCCCTGAATCGCAGCCATTGTCTCAAAACATCCGAATTTTCTTTAGTTTCCAAATCATTGAAACGATTTTTGGCTGATTGTCTCCACTCTTCGTTTGTCTTACATTCAGTATTTCCTTTAACATAGACTTCAAACAGATGTTTGACCGGATCTTTAGCTAAACTCCGGTCATCACCGAAGTAATCAAAGGCTAGACTTAAAATTCCGAATTGAGTTCCGAAATCTCCCAAATAGTTGAGTCGAATGACATTATGTCCACAAAATTGGAGAAAATTTGCCAAAAAATTACCGATTATTGTCGACCTATAGTTCCCGACATGAAATGGTTTGGCGATATTCGGTGACGAAAACTCAACGATCACTGTTTCGGGTCCGTCAGTTCCAGAACTCAATAAAGTATTTTTACCAAAAGTTGTCTTCAAATCAATTGATTTAAAGTCATTAAACAAATCCTAAAACAAAAGCTTTCTTCAAAACAAAATAAATGAGAATTGAATGCAAACCTTAATATAAAACTCATTTTGAATTTCAAACTCAATCAGAGGTTTCGATCGGTTTTCGTCATTAGTTTTTTCAAAACCTATTTCTCTAATGAAAGGGATCTCAAAATAATTGATAATTAAATTACTTTAAATTGAATAAAACATTGTATCAAAACTTACTTTAGATAAAGAATATTCAAAGTCTTTTTCAGTCAATTTGTAATCATTTAAATCAATATAAAACTTGGGTTTAATATTGTCATCAAACCCAGTATTTAATCGTTTAATTGGTTTTGTTTTAATTGATTTAATATTAATTTGACTGCAATTCAAGTATTGCCTCAAATGAGTCACTATTTGTTGTTTTAATTTTAAGACCATTTCTAACGAAAAAACTAATTAAAAATGAATTAAATAAATGAAAATAAATTTAAAAACAAATCACAATTCAAATAAAACTTACCGTATTACCTGGCATAAAAGACCATGGTCTTATATCTAAATTCTCAATAATTTGAGGCTTCCGAAAAGCCTGGTCTTATACTTAAGTATAAGACTATCCCTTTATAAAAACCAATATATAAGACC
>JAQIXD010001687.1:0-13531 GCA_034699985.1 Minunthozetes semirufus
ATAACTTTCGATGAATTGTTGTTCTTCTTGGAAATGGATTGTTATTAAAGTGGATTCATTGCTCTGACAAGTTTTAACTGCATCAGAATATGTTCTCAACGCAGTGCTGTCCATTATTTTGAAACACTTCTCCTCTTTGAGTGGTTTCCAATCACCACATCTTGCATCTTCAGCGTTTAACTCAACTAAAATGTTTGAAAAACTTTAAATATTCGCCAGATTATAATTCGGCTGATAAACTTACTTGAATAAAACAGAATCACCAATAAAAGTCTAAAAATTTTATTTTTCATCATTTTTTATATTTTTCCAATTAATATTAATCAGAAAATATTGCATTACTAATGATTGATTGTTTAAATGAACATGGATATTTATAGAAAAATTAATCATTTTTTGTTAGACAGTTTGACATACAGTTTCTCAAAAAAAAAGCTCGGATCTGCTAATAATCATGATAAAACTAAAAGATAAAACAATAAAATGTCAAATTATTGAAATAAACAATAGGAATCTCAATCTTTTGAGTGAATAATACCTTATTTATATTCAGAAAATTGAAATAATCTTGATAGTTGTCAAATAATTTGACATTATATTTGCGTAATATATCTAATTTTATTGGAAATGAGAGAATTTCAATATTCAATCTTATGACTGAAATTGATAATTCTTTGATTAAGACAGGTTTGTTTTGTCGTTTTTTCAAATAAAAGCTTTAAGTTTATTGATTCTAAATTCGAAATACAATATTATAATTGAAAAGTACAAATTCTTATAGTACTTAATGGATAGATCAAAATGTTCTTAAAGGTTATTTGCAGCTTTTATTTTAGTGATCATCTCACTGGCGTAATGGTAGCAGTTATAGCAACAAAGTTCATATTGTCTGTCAGTTTGTGTGATGTTGTTAATTGTCTTGATGTCAAACCTGATGTCGTAGGGCCCGTCAATTATTCTAAATTTAATTTGTAAATATAAATTTATTTTATTAGTATAAATATTGTTATTTCAAGGTTGATTTATTAAAATGATCAATGTTAATACAAATACCGCTGATAATTGTAATACTTCCCCCAACGCTGTTCCACTCCCTTAGAATTGGAGAATTCGACATTGTAATTATGCCAAATACCTTTTCCGCAGTCAACTTCAAACCAGATAGAATTATGCATAAGAGTCCATACATTGCGACCGGTCTGAAGGTAAGGCACCTCAATCTTTCGCATTGTTTTAACCAGCCCATTCTGGCACCCATTCTCAGCTTGCCATCCACCAATCTTGTCTGAAGTTATTGTTACTTTTTGATCATGGATATCTCCAGGCTCTTCCGTGTCGTTGAATAGGGCTGAAAAACAATTGCACCCTGGACTGTTATTTCAGCAATTTTTTCCTGACTGACTTTCCTCGATAATTGTCATCAAGAAAACAATGAACAGTAGTTTGAAACTCATAATTGATTCAATTTTTTCAAGATTTTTATTGAAAAATAAGTCAATTTGATAATTGATTGCTAAAATTCTCCCTTTTTATACCATCTTTGTTTTCGAGAAATAACTTATTTATTCTATGAACATTCCAGGAACATTTGCAGAACAATAAAGGTTTCGATGATAATCATATTTTTATTTGTAGAAAAATATTTGTTCAAGTCACGGATTTTCAAATTATCTAGCTGGGCTTTATTTGTTTTAGGTTAAACTAACTGGAAGTTTAATGTAAATTTCATCTATTACCCATGGACAATTCAAGTGAAATTGATAAATTATTATACCTACTAAATTTTATCAAGATCCGTGAACTATTCTAAGAAAAGAGTATTTAGCTGATTAAGTATTTAATTGTTTAATTGGTTAACAAACAAACAAATTTTCTAATTTCATTTTTATCAGATTAATTTGCATATTACAATATGATTGAAAATGTTCTAGGTTTAATTAAGTTTAATTATATTCATTGAAGTATAATATAATTCTTAGGTACGATAAGTTTTTAAAGCGCTACCACTATAAATTTTAAAGCTTATTTATATTCCAATAATCAAGTTAAATTTTTGACTAAGCATTGAGAATAGAAATTTGGAATTTAGTAAATTGGATTTAATTGTGTTTAGTAGAAATATTTATTGAAATTGAATTGTAGTATTAAAAACTAGATTATTCATGCAATTAATTGAAATCAAATGATTAAATATGGTGGTACCCGATCTGCTGTTTTTCAGGCCTTAGACTTTGGTCCTTTAAAAAGGTCTTGGGAAATGAGTTGTCGGGGCTTATTAAAAAGTCTAAAAAAACAAATTTTTGCTCACTTATTCTCAAAGTTATACCATAATATATCCTATATAACATCATAGACATAATAAATAATGCAAATGGTACCACCAAAGATATAAAATGATTCGCGACCAAATTTTGCTGAAAAATTTCAATCACCTGAATGTCTCATAACTTCCACCAATAGAGAGATATTGGGCTCAAAAACAACGCAAATTCTACAAGAATGTTTGGTTTATTGATAATGTCAATGATCTTATTGAAAAAATCAAAATTTTCGTCACACAAACCCTGATAACCATTTCCCAAGACCTAAAAGTGGGGCCTAAGTCTAAGGCCCGATATGTGACAGTTCGGGGGCAGATGTCTGCAATTTTTCGATATGAATATTTTGCTTAAATAATGTGGTTTTAAATGCAATTATTAAATTTTAATAAATATTTGTATTAAACACAATTAAATTAAATTTAATGAATTCCAAGTTTCTATTCTCAATGCTTAAGACAGGTTTGTTTTGTCGAACTTTCTCTTCATGGCTTCTGCGGCCCCTTTAACGCCCCAAACAATAGTTGTGATCCATTTTCCCTTCCATTTGCGTTTGATTTCAACCTTCACATAAGTCTTACCATCGGTGGGCATATTAATAGTGCCGGAGGGGTCAGTGATAAAAATGTGTGATTCGTAATCTCTTGAGACTTCATGAGCGTGTCTGATGAGACCCACTCCAAACTTAACACCTCTTTGAATGTGGACCGAAGACAGTATCCGGTCTCCAGTTTGAATGGCATACCTTTCCAAAGTAGTCTTACCCGAGTTCTCAACCCCCTGGCGATCCATTCTTGCGGTAACCTTTTCTATGGTGTCTTCCCATAATTTCTTGGTTCCAGTTCCTGCCGTCCACAACGCTGACCATGAGTTCCATTTGCTCAGAATGAAATTGAAGGCAGGTCTCTCCTTGTTTTTGATGGCCACAACATTTGTTGTATGCCTTTTGACTCTTGTAAGAGCATATACTGAAAAGGGATCAGAAATGAGCGTCAAATAAGCGATAGTAAACAACAGAATAATTAATGACTTCATTTTGAATTACAGAAAAAATTGATTAGGTGTAAGTTATTGCGATAGCTTTTTATACCCTGAACAAATGTAAAAAGGCTTTATAAGGAATATTTGACTACCATGTTTAATTATTTAGCCATTTATGTAAGAGGATGTGCATAAATGGTTTGAAACACTACATTTATCTCTCACGTAAAGGACATGATTTTCTCTATCAATTCCTTAATTTTTAAAAAATTCTTTAATTATAGAAAAGGTCCAAGATAACTTTCAAAATTTCATATTTATTGAATAATATCAGAAAAATTAAGATTTTACAAATTATCATGCCAAATTTAATTTTTCTTTAATTAATTGGATAAGTTTATTGATTAAGACAAAGTGCCCTTGTCGAATCTCTTCTTCATGTTATTGGCGGCGGCGGGAACGCCCCAAATATAAGTAGAGAACCACTTTCTCTTCCACTTTCGCTTGATCTCAACCTTGACATAACTTTTACCATCACTCGGTTTGTTAATTGTTCCTTTGGGGTCAGTGATGAAAATATGAGATTGGTAATCCCGAGATACTTCAAACGCGCGTCTGATGAGGGCCACTCCAAATTTAACCCCCCGCTGAATGTGGACCACAGACAATGTTCGTTCCCCTGTTTGTATGGCATACCTTTCCAGAGTAGTTCTACCAGATGTTTCGACACCTTGCTGATCTATTCGAACTTTAACGCCATTCACTATTACCTCGAACTTCTTTTTTCCGCCGCCCACTCCCAGCGCTGACCAAGACTTCCATTTATTGATAATTGCATTGACTGCCGGCTTCTCCTTTGTTGCGATCGCATCTATTCTGCCTGAGTGTCGCTTCACTCGAACAAGAACATTGTCTGAGTTAGAAATCACCAAGATAATATTGGTGGCCAAAAATGTTAAAGTGACTAATAATTTCATCTTGAATTTTAGGTCTAAATGGAAAATTTAGAATTCTCTTGCTTAAATAAATTACTCAAACAGGATATTTACCTTATTTGTATTGATAGATAAATATTAATTTACCATATAAGTTTATGAATGTTCTAGTCTAGTCCTACGAACAGAAATGTCAATACAAATTAGGTGTTGACTTCAAATTGTAAAAATGTTATGTAAGGGCACTGTTGTTATGCATTCCTTAACTAATATGTTATGAATTTAACGCTAATTCCAAAGCAATGCTTATGTAAAGTCAATCTTGACTTTGATTGTGTCTCTCCTAAAGAGTAGTTCCTCTCTAATCAAATAAAATAATTATTTCAATGATTATGTGATACCAACTTATTTTGCTAATACTCTGTACACATTTGTTTCTACAAAAGAATGTGTACTTTGATAATTTGAAATTATAAGCATGATAAAATAATAAACTTAGACTAGAAGAATGAAATAGCGTTCTGGAGATTTTTAGAAATATTTAGAAAGTTTCATACACTTCATCAGGATTATTTTTTTATTGTTTTATTTACGATTTCTCTAATTTACAGTTTATGAAATGTAAAATAAATAAAAAATGAAAATGTGATCAAATATAGAGCTATTTATCTGATTTCTTATAAACACGAATATAATCAATTTCCATCGAGGGTTTAGGCCAATGTTTTGCCTCATTGATTGTGATGGGTGGGCCGAATACCTCTTGTGGGAAGTATTCTCCACCAATAGATAAGTTTATCACTAAATTAAATGGTTTATCAAAAGGCTGTCCTTTATTTCTAAAGATTCTTGATCTTTTTTCCCAAGAAAACAAGTTATTCAAGCTGAATGTAAAGTATGGCTTGCCATCAAAAGACCAAGCTATTTTATCTTGGTCCCAATCCAATGTATAATTATGGTAATTTTCATTTAAATCGCCAGCTGAAACTACTAGTTGCTTTTCAATTTCAATAAAATCATTTATTATATTTCCATATATTAATGATCCAGTTATTTCATTACTTTGTCCTCTCAATCTTGTTATATCAATTTCTCCACTATTTGGCCTAGATTAAAAATTAAAATTACCTGGGCATTAATTTTATTTTTTTTCAACTTACCAATCACCATAATAATTATCTCGAGGCAATAAAGAGATTGTTGAGAGTAAATTTCTGCCCTTGGCCAATTTAGCTCTTATTTCGAACTTTCCATTCTGCCAAGCTAATTTTGACCTTAAACATCCTGATGTAAATGATCTTGTTAGGTAATCCGGTGGATGTGCTTCAATAATAAGCCGTCCATTATTTACCCGAACATTTTTAGTTAGTGATGTGTAGTTTTGACGACTTTTATCAATAAACTCCTCTTAAAAACCAAGATAATTTTAATTTGCATACATTTTTATTATTTAATTTTACCTGCATATCCTCCGGTCACAAATTCCCAAAAGTTATTGTTCAAATAGTTTGCATCAAAGTTATCTTTAAAAACAAGCTTATAGTGAGCATGGCTAATTTGAAAAACCAAATATAAAATTATTATTTTTTTCAACATCTTGAATGATTATTAATATTAGTTTAACCATGTCATTTTTTACTCGACTTCTTTTATACATTTTTCTCGTATAAATATTATTGATCTGAAACAGTATCAGCACAAGTATCGCAATTCTAAAGTCCTGACTAAAATTATCATTCACGTGTAAAAATAATTTTTATATTTAACTAAATAGCTCAATAACTCATTTAATTGAGCATGTTCACGTTTGAGATTCATGCCTCTAATTGATATCTAATTCTTTTCTAGTGATACACTTCTCCGTAAAATTGAGACTTTAAGCGTTTTGTAATTATCTTGCTGATAAAACTTTCTCAGTAAAGATTAAAATTAAAAATAAAATTGATAGGTTTAATCTTTTTTTCTTCATAAATACTAATAAAATATACTCTTAGAAAATAGTTATTAATAAATTCTCGCAAATTTATTTTGGTTTTAATGTTTTGTAAAATAATTATTTATTTATATTTACCACTAATTTCTCAAATCATTGTTTACCAGAAGTTGTGATAACATTTCCCATATTTATAGCTCAGTGATGGCCAGCAATAGTCATCTTTGGGCGAAAATTGAATGAGTTGTGTTATATAAGACAAACATGCTAACATCTATATTACTTATAGCATAAGACAAATAATTTCAAGAATTAAGTAGGTCTTTTTCAGGACCCAACCCTTGGCTATTCCTGAGATTGCTTAATGTCCTAATTAAGGCGTTATATTAATGTAAATATTGATCAAAATAATAGATTTTCACCAAATTTAATGGATTTTTGGCACAGAATTGCGGCACAGAATAGCGTTAATAATGGGTATAATATTAACACAATAATAAGCAAATGATTCTGTGTTTGAATTAAAATAAGATTCTTTAATATTTTATGTGTTTTAAAGAGACATAAATTGTATGACAAAAACGATTCTGAGTTTAATTTTAGTCCTTTATCTCAATGGATGACTGGGTTTTCATTTCAGACATGAATACCTCGTTTGCCAACCCATGGGGACTGACTTTAATCAGTGATACGGTTCATATAATTCAATTTTAAACATCAATTCAATTATTGTCTAATAGTCTGTCAAATATTTCAAATCAATGGCTCGACTGTCCGTTCAATCAAATACTTCATGTCTTGTCTTTTAATTGGATTATCTCTTTCGCCATTCTTCAGGATTTTCCTGAAGAATTTCTTTTTTTTCTAAACAAATAACAGTTTTGGGATTCATTACAACAGAAATGCAGAGATGCGCAAAGGGAAAGGAATGCCTAGAATCAAGAATTTAAAAGAATCACCTAGATCACCAAAAAAGTTCAAAATATAATGTTCTCTATTTTTCAGATAAACTAGGACTTTGTTTTCCTTAAATAGCATGATTATTTTTCAAAAATCTCCATGCTATGACCTAGGAGTTTTGCACATTCCTGCGTGAAAGATCCGATTTATTATCAATCAAATTAGAAACGATCACAATTTCCTTTCACCAAAAGTAGGACATTAAGTGAGAAGCAATTAATTATTTTTCACAATACATTCAGTGATAAATGACTCTGATTGGTCGCTGATTGGTCACCACCAGCACCAGTGCAAATTACAATATTATTAGCCAATGCTTGCCATTTATTCTGGGTTTGTTTTCTAATAAAAAGGTTATTATTTGATAAATTCTTCCAAAAAATAATTGATTGGAAGATAAAAATAAATTCTCTCAGATATCAGAAGAAATATTAAATAAATGATTGATTCGAGGCTTTACTCGGATTTCCAAGAGATGAAAGGTATAGTGATCTGACAGTAAGTGCAACAAATTGTTTACTGTTATAAGAAAACTCGTATTTTCCCATTTTTCTGAGTACAGTCGAAGTCGTTTATAAAAAATAAAAATCTATTTCAGGTTAAACTTTTTCTTATCCAAATATTTACCTTGCTAAATTGCGCATAACTTGCTATTTTTAGCTCAGGAAACTCAATTTGCACTTGATTTATAATTATTGGAAAATTATAAGTTACTAAAAATAATATCAAGATTATACAATAATGGTAATATAGGGAGTTTTACCTCGACATTAACCTATTTTTAGAAATAAAGTAACTTTTTAGGCGTATTTTCAAAGTTTCTTTTACTTTCTTTTTTTAAGTGCTTTTAATGGAAAATATAATGAATTTTGTTTTTTATATAAATTTTTTGAATTTAAGTTAAATTCAATGACAAGGAGTCAGAAGTGCTGTCAAATGTTTGTGCGAAAGATCTGATATTTCAAAAAGAGTTTCATTGAAACTGTTCATCAATTTATATGATGTTATGTAAGTTACCTGTCCTCTAACGATGAGATAAACTCATCAAATGGTTCTCAACATAATTTCCATGTTTTCCGGTAAATGTTTGTAATATTTTTTGATTCCGAATAAATTGAGTGAAATTAAAGTCAAGTTTTCATTTGAGACACGATTTGAATAGAAATACATATTTTGTTTATTTTGTGTTTTACTTGAATATAAACTTTGAATGTGATTTGCATGAAATGAATTCCAAGATTATATTCTCCGCTATTTTATCATTTTTACTGAAACAGAAAATTAGGTTTACTTTCATCACTGCTTTTCTTCAGAACCAAGAATATTGAAATCAAGAGAAAAACGTATTATTGAATTCAATATGAATACGATTTGAGACGCGACAAGTGATGCCACAAATATCTGTTACCATTGGATACAGTGTTTGCAAGAACCGATTTTGAGCCAACACTAGAGCAGACTTTATTTAATATATTTGTTTTGATATCATAGGCGACCCATATTTACCTTAATTACCGGAGAAGTTCCATAATCAAATAAAATTCCATAACCACCTTGTTATCAGTTTTCTGCATCCCCGGTAAAAAAAAATCTGCTCAATCTCGGTGATAAAATTACATGTTTCCCAATTTAACAAATTTTGTTTGAAGTGGGTGTTCTTGGAAATTTCATTTAAAAGTTAGCGAAAACCACTTTTGGCAGTTCTTTCCGCTCAAAAGGAGTTGTTGTCGTTTTGTATTTCTTTTTATGAATATTTGTTTTAATTAAATAAAAATCTCTGGTCTTCGAGAAACCGATCAAAAGAGCCGCCAAACGCACGACCCATAGACTGTGTGTGAGTGCACTGGTATTAAGTGGTAGTCATAGTCATGCTCTATAGACTCGGATACGACTCTCGTCCTCGGATTGGACATCAAATATCACGATATATGACAGCTTTGAATGCATTCCCGTATTTCATAGCTTAAGGTTTTATCTGGAGAAGTGGTCGCACAGTCTGCTTGTCTTCTGAAAGTGGACGTCAACTCCTGAAGACAAACAGTAGTGACTACTACTCGACTGCTAATTGTTTTCCATAGCTTTGAGACAATAAGTGATTCACTTCACTCATCCATAGCGGTATCGCATCTTAAGGTAAGCGGTATTCCCTCTGTTTTGTTGTTAAAACTTAGTCAACAGTTAAAGAAAAAGCATTTATTGCAAGTTTATTGATTGCGTTTCTCGTAATACCCATTATATGGGATAATAATGAAATGATATTCTCCTCAATTCCTAATATTTTTCCTCATTATTTGCTTAACTATTTTTCGGGCAAAACTGTGTTTGTTGTGTTTGTTTAGTTAATTCCTCCTTAATATCAAACTCTAAATTACTTTCATTTCATCATTAATTCTGGAAATGTATTGTCAGATGCTTTTGCTTTTCATTTATCTGTATTATATTTCACAATATTTTTGTGTTCATTTGAATCAGGGATGAGTGGATTTTCCTGTTGCAGGGGGAGTCACAAAAGTGGTTAAACTACATTGATTTACGTCACCAATAAAATTGATGGATTATTCTCATGATTCTGTGTTGTCATAGATAATAGACTATTCTATTCACTATTCTTGATGTGTTAAAGGGTTAACCACTCCCTCTGCACATCCCCGAAGAAAGTCATTAGAATCTATTAATAGAATTCACTCGGATTTGTCCTATTGATGGTCAGAATAATGGTTTATTGCAAATGTGTTACAAATATTTGTTGATTAAAATTTCAATTCTGTGGAACACATGAAGTGTTGAATACAACGATTACCACAAATGTGTTGTTTTGAGCGCATTATTGATCCCACAAATGCTTTGTTTCAATTAAATGACAGAACTTTTCATTTGTTAAAACAAAAATAATTGAAAATTTGTTTCCCATTCAGACCTATGAAACTCCCACTGTTTTCCATCACAACTCAAAATATCATTTTTGTTTGTATAGAATAGGAATGACCAAGGCATATTTATAAAATTACCATCAGTTTGAAAAATGCATGATATTCCAATATAAAAGCTTGTATAATGGATGAATAATCCGGCTCAAATCCTTTTTGAAATTATTCTGTGCTTTAATTCACAATTATTGTGGGTAATTTTGAGTATTCAGCTACTTAAACTTCATAAAAAATCAATATAGATCAAATTATGTCGAAATCTTGTGAGTTTTCAATAGTTTCACGGTCAATTTACCTTGAAAAAGAACTTATTTCCTGTGCTCACATTTTCCGGCTTCTCTCTATGCCTTCCCCCAAAAGCCTGGTTTTCCCCGGTTTTGGAATATCAGTGATAAACATCAAAACTCAAACACATTATTAAATCCACTGTTTTCTGAATTATTGAAGTTTTTGTTCAAAACAAGTCCTCAATTCAAAAGCCATTCAAAAGTAATTCAATAAAGAATTTCATTTTATTCTTGGAAATCAGAGCATTGATTCCGTGCCCATTGTTATTATTCTGTGCCCATTGAAAAAAAAGCTATCGTGTATTGGCTATACTATTGGCAATACATGAGGCCTCAGTTTTCCCATTAACTTCAGTGAAAAAGAAAATTATAGTCCCTTAAGAGGAAAGTTAGCTCTCATTATAAGTCCAATAATTGAGTGAAAACTTTTAAATTGAGATATAAATGAGTTTCAAATTAAATGAACTATTTTTAAAGTGAAAGTCGTTTTCAATTGGGGTCTCGTATGCGCTCAGGTATGCGATCAGTCTTTTTATGTGTAACTTTAATTTTGAACCAAATTTTATAAGGAATAAATTATTTAAATAAATTAAAATTAACATTTTACCACAATGGGAATAAGTCCCATTTTGTTCTTGATATAAATGTAATTATCGCACAAAATAATTCATAAATTATAAAAGTTATTATATAAATCTAATTATAAGCTTCTTTTTTTATCCTGATTAATTCTTTATACTTTTTTACTCGTTAGAGATAAGCCTGAATTTTGAATATTTATTTCAGAGGAATGTCTTTTAAAAGTGTTTTTTCAAAGTTAAGAGTTTTTTTTCTCAGAATTCGTTTACATTTCATTTTCGAGGAAAATCAGAGTTTGTTTTTACTCTTCCTTTAATTGAGTTATTTTTAATCTGAAGGTAAATCTAGTTTTGCAATGACTAAGAGCATGCATTTCAACACTTATGCAAATCGCCCCCACATTTGGCGCCAAACTATTAAATTTCGCTGTTTTTCCGATACTATCTCAATGAGCCGGATGTTTATCAGTTAAAGTTTTTAATGCAATTAAATTACCTTCCAAAATCAATATTTTCCAGCTCGTGGAAGTCCTGGGCATTTTAATTTGTTTGATTTTATTGATAAAAATCTCTTATTTTTTGTTTTTATTCAGTTTTATAAACATTTAATACAATTTCATAATAGGTATTCAAATAGTGTTCTTATCGTTGAATAAATTGAATAATTAGTTTAAGTTTAATAAATTCAAACATAAATTAGTGTTAGTTTTGGTAATAATTAATCAAAAAATATTTGTCGCTCTCTTTGAAAGGTAACTCTAATTTCAAATGAAAAAACTGTTTGATTTAAATCTGAAAATTACATTAAATTTTTGGATAATTTCTAAACCAATGAAAAAAATAATATTAAACTGTAGTTTGACTGCGATTTCACACATCAGTGCCCATCACTGAGAGATTTAATGCAAAAGATGTTACTTCAAAATTAATTTTCTTAGTATACAAGGTAACCCAACCGTCTTAGGCCTTGAAATATTGATTTAGTTTTATATCCTTCAGATTTTTCACTACATTTTGGACTGACTTAAAGATAGTCAAAATCAAATTCTCGTTGATTTTAGCGAACATTTCAATTAAAACGACTATAATTAGGTAAATAAACGGTCCTTTCATTCAAATTGAAGGATAGGTTTTGTGTTAATATAAAGCAATTAATGTTTGGTTTATATTATTTACGACTCAATAATTAATTGTTATAATTGTATTGTTTTGTAAAAGCATTCAATTAATGGAAATAAAACACAAAAATAATCCCATAATTGAAATAAAGTTAACAAAAGACCGATGAATGCACTCATTATTCAAATAAACTCATTTTAATACTAATTAATACCTATTTTAATAAGATTTCGCCACTTAAGGGGGTTTTGGGGGTAAAATAATAGGCTTATAAAAATCAAGTGCCTCTACGTTGCCTAAAGAATTTAAATCCAAATTCTACGAATTTTAGCATGCTATTTTTTGGTCAATTTTCAAAATCAAAAAGAAAAATGAATTATGAAAATATTGATCAAAACTTTAATCTTTTTAATGAAAAATTAAACCAAAAATCATTTTTAAATTAATTCCTGGTTTTAGAGGGAATTCATTAAATTGTTTGACACATACGTGAGGACAGTCTCATAGACTTTGTCTGGAATTCCGTAAATGTTTTGATGCTTTGCTTTAAATATGAATTTCAATTAGAAGTTACGACAAATGTTTTATTAAACTAATTCTTGGAAAAAGTGAATATACTGTCAGTTAATCTATTCCAGGGATGAGCACACTTTCCCGTTTGAGAAGGGGGTGCAAATGGGCTAATTTTTATCACCCATAGTCTTAATGTTAATATTTAGTAATTGGTTGTAGAGGGGGTAAAAAAGTTGCCCAACCGTTGTCCATTCCTGCTCTAAATACTCTCTCTGATCCTTTATCGGACTCACGTACACCTGTCCTCTGTCTGCCAAATAAAAAACCTGATATCTCTCTAAAAACATTTTATGACTCTATTTGTAGCTATTTATTCATAAATGCTTTTTAGGCATAGTTTGGGCACACATTCAGACCGTAATATAAAAGCCGTTTATTATAGATTTAATTCGAAAAAATAGTATTTAATTATAATTTAAAAATAAAGTTAACAAAAGTCACGTAAACACTCTTTTTTTCTCTACCTGTGCCGCCCTTTCCTTCATTAATCTAAGACACTGAAGAGGTTATCAAAAAAAGTTTGATTGATAAGATTTTTATGAAGATTATGAAATAAATCATATTATATAAGAGAGCGAACAACAACACCTGTACCCCAGGATGACATTCTCCACTTTAATTACTGTACTTTTCCACCGTTAACACAAAAAAAAGAGTAGAGACAACAACAAATTATTCATGGTAAAATGAATCTCGAGTCATATTAAATGCTATTAGTGTGAAAGATGATGATTTAGATCTTTATTTTGATGGTCAGTTGATTTTACTTGTGGTTCATACTAATGGGCTTTTACTGTACTTTGAGTTGAAAACAGAGAAATAGTTTCTCAACACTTATTCTGTCATCAAATTCAACGTTTGAATCAAATTATTTGAATATAAGTCTAAAACTCTGAGAATTTGTTCAAAACTATCGGAGA
>JAQIXD010001688.1:0-13524 GCA_034699985.1 Minunthozetes semirufus
TGTGTTTTACTTTAAAATTGTGAAAACTACAGTTTTTGAAAATCATGAATTCACACAACTACCAAAGTCTAAATCATACTATAAAATGAACTGAGAGATCATTTATCTAACAAATTGATTTGTCTTGAGCTGTGAAAGAGATAAAAATTACATGTATTCCACAATTCCGTTCCATTCTTTTGGCACAAAATTCTTTATAATTCATTTTCCTGAAGTAATCCTGTTTTTACGGAATTTGGGTACAATTTAGTGGTTATCCGCCAGTTATTGGAGGTATTAGTGCTATCACATCGTTATCTCTGAGTTGAATCTGATTACTATCGTCGATGACATAGTCTTCATTGATGGCCAGCATAAGAATCGGCAATAATTCTGCTAAAGAGCTCAACGCATGACAACAAATATGTTTCATAAGAGCGTCTCTATTACACCACAACTCATCGAGGGTTAGTCGCAATTCGTGAGCACCGACCCTATCCCTTGCCATAGCGAAAAGGAGAACAGACACTTCAACAGACATAACAATTACAATAACTGTACTTTGGGTCAGATATCACAGAATATTCTTATTTTTTCAAAAATTGTAAATAAAATAAAAGAATTAAAAATATGGAGTAATTCAGCGATTATTTATTATATGATTTACTGTCATCTATTGAGTGAAGAATCCAAAGAATAATTATCTTTGATATAAAATATTGAAAGTTTTGATTTGAGAATATTTTAAGCAATTGTTTGACAATAAATACAAATTATTCATTGGATTTACGGCTAAATCAAAGGATTGTAGAAATATTTGTCGTTAACCTTGAAAATTGTAATTAAAGTGAATTTTCAAAGCAGTCGTGACTGAAATCCAGTGGATATCCTAATCTCTGTCCCAACGGTTCAATTGCCTAATGTTTTAGTGAAGGATTAACCAAAAGTTTTCACAAAATGAAATGAATCACAAAATCTTTAATCAAAAACACAAATAAATATTTCTTTAAATTTTGAAAACAAGTATTCAATGAAAAGATTCACTTTAAAAATCTCTAAATATATTTTATCATATTAGTTATCAGAATTTTTAACCTTGTAAGGGTATTTAGTGAGCAAGCTAACTCTTCGACTTGACTAAAAACGTTGAAAGAGTTGATTATCATGAATTTGATTCTCAGATTAAATGTTTTGATAACAAAAGCACTAATTTATCGATAAATTAATCGGAAAATATCTGATAATGATTTATATGGGATTCTTATGGTGTGACACCTGACTCAGTACTGAAACAGCTCTGACACCGGACTGACAAAACCTGTCAAATGTTTACAGTAATTAGAAAAGGATTTAATACAGACTCTGAGTTCAAAAACATTTTCTCATAAATTCTGGGAAATTAAAGGACTCAACAAAACTCAACAATAAAACTGTTTTCACAAAAATTTGGAGAAAAACAAGTTATCTATTAATCCGTTGACCAAAAGGCACAGATTTTAGACTATTATAATAATTCAATAGCGAATCAGTCAATAGTTTTTGGTATCAAAACTCAATATAAGAGAACAGATGAGAGGAAATCGACTCTCATTTATAACTTGACTCTCATTTCACATACGACTGAAAAGTTTTTCGTCGTTTTTATTCAGTTTTTAATTACTTTTTATTTTTATTTAATTTAATCTAATTTTAACGAAATGTCGATTTATTTTCAATCGTTTCCAACGCCTTTAGATATCAATAAAATGGTATATATTTTAAGAAACATTGTTTTCTGAAAGTTATTCAATTGTTTTATTAAAATATTAGGGTTTTGCTGCTTTTAATCTGATCCCTGAGTCATATGAGCCAAATCCGAGAAGGCTGTCCACTGGACAAATGTTGGATAACAGGCAGTTTGCCAATTATAGGCAGCCTTTGGTCCAAAGACCTGGATCATCCTGTAGTATTGGGTCGAGTAGTTCGGGTAAGTTATCATTGAACCGCCTTTAATGGCATATTTTTCTGTAATTTTTAATATTTGTTTAACTTTTATAGAGGCGACAGTTCTTCCGCCCATTCATAACAAGAACTACCAGGAGAGCCGTTACAAGACTGAGCTGTGCCGACATTGGCAAGAGAGTGGTACCTGTCCTCATGCTCTGCAGTGTCTGTTCGCTCATGGTTTGAGTGAATTGAAGCCTTTTCGAGGCAGACATAGGAAATACAAAACCCAACTGTGCAAAGCTTTTCATTCGGATGGGTTCTGCAGTTTTGGTCCGCGCTGTTCGTACATACACTCAGGTATTGACATAATTCCGGGAGCCATCAGACCCTTTGTTCCGACTCAATATCAGCGCAAACTCTCAACCGATTCTCTGGACAGTACCCTCGACTTTCCATCGGAACAGTTGGAAGAGGGTCTTAAAATGCTAGCATTGGAGTCTGAGCCCAGCGCTCCTTTCGATACAGAAGTCTCTTCATCGGCAGCCAAGAGTTCCAATAGTGTTAGGCTCTCTGTTTTCGCTAAGATTTGTCACAATTGACTGAATATTGGATTTAATTTCAATATTTTCGAGTGTTTTCTAATCATTTCATTCTTTGATTGATTTTATATAACTTCAAACAGAATTTCATATAATTTTTAATTTGAATTATAATTATTTGATTTAATTATCATAAATAATATCCACTATTTTAATGTTTAACTTTTAATATCGAGATCTTTTTATCTCATCTTTATATTCAATGAATAAATATTCACGCATTTAAATTGTCTTCTCATTTATATTCCGTGTTGACTGGTTCTTACTTAATCCTTGGTCTGATTTAATAGATATCTAACAAACAGCAACTAAATTATATCAAGATTAACCTCTGGATAGAGTTTTATAACTCAAAAGAGGATTCAGTATTTGATAATTAGTTTTATATTGGTTTGAATTTGATTTAGAAGTTGTATTATAGTTATGTTAACTTACACAAATTCTAAATATGTTACATGGTAATGTTCCACTTTTGTAGTTTGCCAGAGAAGGGGTCTTTTGCTTCAAAAATGAATTCAACGATATTTGTGTTCATTTCTTATTCACAACCATTTTCTTCGTTAAATATTATGAAAACGAAATGAAAAACAGTATAACTGTATCGCAGAAACCCCTTCAGAAGACACTATTTATTAGGAGTCAGTTAACACAATTTGTTTTTATATACAAAGAAAAGAAAAACAGTAAATAAAGAGAAATAAATGCATTTTTATATAATTTTAAAAACAATTAATTATTAAATTTTTATCATTTAATTTAAGAAAATAATATTTACATAAAGATATAAACACTTAAAATAAGTTAATTTATTATTTGAATTTGTTTTTCTCAAATAAAACACTAATTTTAGACTAAATTCGTGTCAAAACGTTTTCAAGACTTGAGTTTTAACTCAATTTTATTATCGAATTAAATGAGTAATAGAGGTATGAGTTGTTCCCATATTTATGGACATTATCTTTGATTCGATCACTATTTTAACCCAAATTTTCCACAAAAGGATTCCGAAGTGATTACGAATCGAATCAGAATATGGGCCGAAGATTTCGGGGGAAATATGGCGGAAATGTGAGGACAAAATGGGACAGAAAGACAAATCACGAAAGAATTATCAAAAACACGGAAATTGAATACAATAGTGAACGCAATTCACGACAAATCAGATTCAACTCAAAATCAAATGACGACAACAACAACGATAACAATAGATTCGATTCCGTTCCCCGAAGAGGTGGTGAAAGGAATGACCGAAGTTTCTCCAATTGGTCCTCGAAGTCAGGCCGCGGCCAAAGGGGCCGATACTCACAGTATCGCTCAAACCATAATCAGAGGCGAAATATTCAATCCTATAATGATATAAGTTATGAAAGAAATAAAGACGACGTCGACAGTCAGTGGTTTAAAATATCGGTTAGTTTTGCATCAATTAATCCAATATTTGATTTAATAATCTGTTTGTGGTGACCCCTAACAGATACCTCACGGACACAAAATGGATAAACAGACAGTTTTGCAGTTGATTTTGGACTCAACTCAACTGACTTTCACTCCGTATAATGTAATCAATAAATGGTTTGATTTTCATATAAATTGATTACAATATTGTTATTCCTTTTGATTAGTATCACAACGAGAGTGGAGGTGTTGTCTTCTTTGTATTGGGCGGCGATACCGCTGATGCGCTTCGATCTATCAGTCGTAAGATAACTACCCCTTCGGGCCATAAAATGGTAGTTATGGTGAACAGGAGTGCTATACCTCCGACGCCTATTAACGAAGAGTTGACGAATACTATAAAAATAGTTATGAGTAATAGATTTGATTTAAACACAAATATTATGGATTTGTCTAAATTCAGAGAAGACCCTCATCTCCAACAATTGGGTCTTTACGTGCCATTGAGTCGACCAAATATGTTGAATACAGTCATTAAGATTATCGTTGAGAACACACCACAAATAATTGGACTCAATATTAGAGATAATAAAATACAGTCTTTGGAGCCAATGGTTCAGTTGGGCGCTGAGTGTCGTCTACTCAGAGCTATTGATTTATCGCAGAATCAGGTATTGATTTGATTGATTTGATGCCTATATTTGTTTCCAATCGAAAATTTTTTGTTTAATTTTAATGCATTTATTGTTCAGATCCGAAACGTCACAGAATTAGATAACATTAAAGCTCTCGAATTATTTGAATTGGCTCTGGAGGGCAATCCTCTGTGTGAAACATTCGAGGATCAGGCGAATTATATGAGGTTAGGCTATCTTTTGTTTTATTTTTGGCGAATTTCATTGTTTTTCAGTCAAATCATTGATTGTTTTCTTTTTTTAAATTTTTTGTTTCAAATGAAAACTCAGTTCAAAATTATATCAAATGTGAAACAATCCAATAGTTTATACTCTTATTATAATTATTGTCATTTTTATCGAATTATTCGATCAATTTTGAGTCAATCATATGATTATCTGTCGAAGAATCGGATTGAATGTGAAATCAAATGTAAATACAGTCTTTCATTGGATATGAAATGAAATGTTTGGTGAAATCAATGATTTGTCGGATTCGGTAAATGTCTTTTGGGACACATTTTATTGTGAATAACAACAAAATGTTTGGCGATATCTGAGATGATATCAATTGAATGCCTGCCTCTCGTCAGCCAATGACAGCGGCAAAGCCTTGAGTAAAGGCACTGTTAGCTAACAGGCACGAGAAGGACAGCAATAAACTAATGGACAACAATTGGTCTGCCATTCGATATAAGTCCTCAACTAATAAAACTTCGAAACGTTTACATCCGATTCAAAGAAAATGATTTTGACTCAAATAATATGATTTGTTTTGACTCTAAAAAAAACTTTTAAATGACTTATAACTGATTTATTCCTAAAATTAATTGAAATTATTATTGAATTTAGTTTTCATTTGATTACTCGTTTGTTGTGTTATTTAAGCGAAAATCTAATGGAAGTATTAATTAAACTAATTGTCGGTACTTTTCATTTGATTTTCGGTGATTCCACTCATCAATTGTTTGTGCGATGAGTTTGAAATACATAACGCTTTTAATGATTTATCGAATTCCGTCTTCAGTACAATTCGTTCACGATTTCCAAAATTGGCAAAACTGGTCAGTCATTATCGATCTTTTCCTCGGTTTTACAAATGATTTAAATCTTAAATATTTTTGTCCATAAATAGGATGGCGAAGAACTTCATTCGATGTTCAGGAAGTGTCTAATTTACCGCAAACACAGGTTTAGTACAAAATTATGACCATTTGTTTGATAAATATTTTGAGCCAAACGTTTGTCTGATCCACAGCCGAGTTATCTTCCGGAAGACATTCAGAAGTTCATCCACGGATTCTTTGAAGCCTATTATAATATTTACGACTCCGATGATAGACAGGGTCTCCTTCAGGCATATCACGATCAGGCGCTCTTCTCGTTCAGTATCTCCCGACAGGACCACAGTTCTCATAAGTTTAACGATAGACTCATTCAAGAGTCAAGAAATCTATTGCGAGTAAAGGACTTAAGTGTTAGAAACAAATTAATTAAAAACGGAAAGATAGCGGTTGTGTCCGCCCTCTGCGATCTTCCCCGCACTCGACACGAGCCTCAATCGTTTCAAATCGATGTTCCCTTTTATAACAACATATTTGTGTTGGTTGTCGTCAATGGTGTCTATCGCGAGATCTACAAAAAACAAGAGCCTCTCCGCGCCTTCTGTCGTACCTTTTATATCGTCCCTCAGGGACAGGGATTCGTTATAGTAAACGACATTCTTCTGTTGACGAACGCAACGGTCAAACAAATACAGAGCTTTGGAAAAAAGAGTGGTACCAGTGCTCCAACTGATCGTCAAATGACTGAAATGGGAGTCGAGTCGGTATCAGTTAAGTCACGATTGGGTCCAATTCCAGAATTATCTCCAATAGTCGCCCGAACGTCAGTCGGATCCGCGAATGAAGATTTGATCCAACATTTCATGTCTGCCACACAAATGAACCGTTCGTTCGCACAGCAGTGTCTCGAAGAGAACTCGTTTGACATAAACACTGCATTCGATGTCTACGCGAAGTTGAAATCACAAAACCTTATTCCGAGCGAAGCATTTATTCAATGAATTATTTTAAAACTCGTTTTCAGTAATTGTTTGACTTTTTTGCTCATATTTTGAATGACTTCTGAATATTATATTCATTTTTCGATTGAAATGACTTTTGTTTTTACAAATTGTTTGAATTCATTAAATATTTTGTGACTTTATTTGAATCATTGAAAAACAAATTGTAATTTAAATTCAGTTTTTAGAGAAACCCTTAAAAAGAGTGACTTTTTATAAATTAATTATAAATTAATGAAATTCTTAATTAAAATGTAATAAAATTCACAATTTTTAAAACAAATCTATTTTTCATTAATTAAAAGCCAGATTTGACCGCAATTTTCTCTTCTATGGAGGTATAAGTGGAGGTTATCCACAATTTGGCTCTTTTACAAAGAAATGATGAAATTGTTTCTAAATGTGATCCATGTCTTCATTGCTTGATTACTGTGAAATTCTGGTTCTGATGAAAGAATAAAAGAATATTATCTGAAAAAAGTTTTGATATATTTGTGTCACGTATTATATGAAGGGTTAATACAATGGTTTGGGTTTGTATGAAGTCATGCGCTTTGAGTGAAAGCCATAACTGATTGCATCAAAACAGAAGTCAATTGCCATTAGTTTTGTGAAGATTTTAAATCTGATTATTGTTTTTGTCTCTCATTTCTCTTGTATTCAATTGACAATCACTTAAATTATGTCCTCTTCTTCAGCAAATAGTCCTCATCGGTTCAGTGGTAGTGTTGACGCCTTCTATGATCCAGACTTTACCGCCGATATCTCTAAGAAGATGAGAGTTCCCGAAAGAATTTTTATGGACGACAAAGACATTAATGGACACTCTCTGAGCCAATTCGATGATCCGGCTATTATTACTGCCAAAAAACTGACCAGAGGTACAGCCGATGGACCAAATGACAGACCTCTTTGGATGACAGTTCCCGAACGAATTCTTGTGATGGGTCGGTATTATGTCCGTCCCTTTCGTTCAAACATTTAATCAAATTGTTTATCGGTTTAGGAAATGAGAGCCATATGTCGGGCAGAGAACCCCTTCCAGAGCTAAAACTTGAAAACTCTTTAATAGGAATGAGTGGTGACTACACTTCAAATGATAGTAATTCTGTTCAATTGTCGACTCCTCCGCACACATTGACTTTGAGTGAACACACATTTCCTACCGTTGAAGACAACCGTCAGTCAAATGCCTCATCGAATGGGGGACCGCCTAAGAATTGGAACAGCAATAAAAAGAAGCGAAATATCGCGCTCTCGGGTTTCGCAAACTCTTCCATCGAAGAAGACCTCATTGTATTGTAAGTAAACTCATCAGACTATTCGACAAATGATGTTCCCCTGTCTTGAGTTAACTGAAGTGTTTATATCACTCAAGAGATTGGATCAAATGAATGTCGAATTAGTTTTAATTGAATTTATCAATAATTTTGATGTCTTTCAGAAGGAATACCGGAAATGAAACGATGGAATCACCCGAATATCAAAGTTATTTTAATTCAAATCTTTCTGTTAATGATATGAGCGATGAATCGCAAGTACTTCGACGGCAAGTGAAGGCTCTGTCACGTCGTGTGGCGGCCATAGAGTTGGAGAACCAGCACAGACACCAAAGAGAAGTTTTTGTGTACACAATTGGAGTCATTTATTTCATAATTAAAGGAATTTTTTGGATACAAAAGAAGATTTGAATCAAAGATTAAATACTTTTTTGTTTATAGTTTTGAAACTATTATTGAATTCCAAATAATTTTATCTCTAATTTCACTCATTTTCTTCATTTTAGTGTTGATTTTCACGAAGTTTTTAATCAATAGACTCAATCGGCTTTTGGTTTGAGAGCTATACCATAATGTCTTTCTCCTCAAAGCTTTGATTCCAAAATGTGTTTCTCCTGTAAGACATTGACTTTGGTTTCCCATTGAATACTGCATTCACTCAGAAGTCAAAGCATTGTTTGTAAGCATTCGCTTCGCTTTACTATTAAAACTCAATGAGAGGCGAAAGTCAATGTCTTACAGGAGAAAGAGATTTTGGAACCACAGCTTTGAGGAGAAAGACATTATGGTATAGCTCTCCAACCAAAAGCCGATTGAGTGTAAATAAATAAGCGTTTTCTCCGTTTTTTAGTACGTTTTCTATCAATTATTCAATTATTTGTAGAAATATTTCTCTTATTTTGAGAGCACTTAATATCTATTTATCGAAGAGTTAAATAATTACCAAAAAATGTGTAAAAAAGAGAAAAATGTATTTCAAATAAATAAATAAATTTCAAATGATTTCAAATAATTATGTTTTCCTATTATTTTAATTTGATTTCTGAAAGAACCGATTTTTATGATTGTTTTATGATAAATCATTTTTAATTTTGGAAACTATTTGAGGGGACAGGTATGTCTTATATTACAATTTTTCAGAATTTCCTCTTCGAATCGGTACCACATTTGTAATGAAGAGATCTGTCCTTTCATTTGTAAAATATTTGCGTAAAAACGAATAAAATTTAATTTCAGACAAAATATACGGAAATTCTGAGAAAAAATGAATTTATATTCCGTTTAAAGACATTATTCTCTGTTAATAATCGACATAAAAATTCTTATCATAAAAGCGCTTAAGTTTTGAAGAGTTCTGGTATTGCGATACGGAATGGGAGAGAGAAAGGGAGGGAGAGAGAGAGAGAGAGAGAGAGAGAGAGAGAGAACTGGAATGAGTGACTGATGACATCCTATGCTCCTTAAGAACATTGCATTTTTGGCTATCAATTCATAGCACAAACTCCAGGAATATATGAATATATAGACAGCAGAGTCAGGAGTCGTGAGGAAGAGTCGCACATAAAAAAGTTAATAATTTTTGAGTCGAGAATTGAGTCGAATATATAGTCAACAGTTTGTGTCCTCTTTTGCAAAACATAAGCTAACACTTCATCAGTACTTCTAAATTGTTTTCTTCCGAAGACATTAGACTTTCATAAGTAAAATGTCTTCGAAAATCAGTTTCGTATCAAAAGTGTTGAAATCAAATCTAAAACAATCATAAAACCAAAAAACAGTTTCTGAAAGAATTCAAGAATTCTCTGTTGGCTTAAACGCAAACAATATTCACATCACTTATGCTTTGATTTCAAATCAAATCAAAAATTATATTTTTTACGCCTTTTATATGAAGTCTTACAATCTGTGATAAAAGCAGTTAAGGAGTTATTGATTGTATGTTGAACTCATCCCCGATATGTTGTTCTTCTGAGTATTTTTGGACCACTATTTGCGGTCTATTTATCGAAAGAAACTTTTTGTTAAATCTGTTTATTTGTTGTCATTTGTGTCTCCAGTTCTGGTGTTTTGAAATCCTTAAGCACAGCCTCACTCGTTAAGCCCAAACGACAAGATGACAGTCAGCTATCAATATGATGTCGCCTCTTCATCTACCGGTGGCTTTTTCCGACTCCTTTGGCGATGGAGAGGAAGCATTTGGAAACTCTTATACAAAGAGTTATTACTTTTCATTTTTCTTTACGTTTCGATCGCTCTCTCATACGATTATCTTATGTCTGAATATTATAAAAGGTTTGCAATAAAATTCATTTTAATTATTTTAGTTCTGTTTCTTCAATATTTTGAAATGCTTTGAATAATGATAAAGAGGTGTTTCTCCACTTTTTCACTTGTTTAATCTCAGATTATGACTTTTGAGTTTTTAGGTCTTATCGTTAGTTCTTTGATTATTCATAATTTACTATATTATTCTTTTATACATATTTTCGTATATTAGTTATTTTAACAGTAATTATACCATGATAATTTCCAAATTTGTGCAATATCCTAGTTATCTGGTGAATTTCATTGTCATTGAAAATTGAAATGAAAACTATTATCTCTTTGCGTAATAAATAAATTATTTATTAAAACAAATGAAAATTCATATAAGAATTGAATCAAAGAATCTCTCAAATGATCCGAATTTATAATGAAGTCAACCCTAACGTTGAAAACAAAGTGTGAATCAAGGCTTCAAAGTGCATAATGATCAAGCTCATCTCAAATTTACAAAAATATGAAGGCATTATTGTTATTATAATATGATAATGCTCATTTATAAAATAATCGATTTAATGCTGGGGTTTTTATTTCAAATTAATTTTCATTTTTCATAGCAGTGTATGAAAAAACTATTTGCAAACGTATCCAAAGTGAGGAATGCCTTAAAGACTGTGCGCTCCCTTAAGACTAAATATAATTGTATCGGATTTCATATATACTGTAACTAATTGTGAGCACTATATTAAGCTACCGGAGCTCTAATGCCAAGGATTTTTATTCATAAGTTATTGAAACAAATTTTTACTTCAATGTTGAACTTCTTCGTCATTTTTTGGGTTCTCTCTCCAGTGAATTACTTAACGTTATCTCAAATATTAATCTAATATTAAAAATAGAAGTGTTTTTCACTCTTGGAATATAAGGGTAGAGAAAATGGTTCTTTCAATTAATGACAAATTTGACGTTTAAATTAGTTTTGCATTTCATTGTCTTCACTGAAGATTCTTCACAACAATTGTTGTCAAAGAATATGTCAGAAATAGCTGAAGGAATAAACAGGTGACTCATTTGATCACATTTATTGCTAAGTTATCAAGATGAATTTCTTTTCTGTTAGTTTTCCATCATAAATCTTTTATAAACAATTTTATTAATTTTGTGAGTGAGTGACATTGTGACATGGTCAAATTGGTTTTCTAAAATCAAAATGACATTTTAAAATATTGATGATCTTCGTAAATGTGCACAAAATTGAGAGCTATATCAAAGATAAATGAGACGAGTAAATTAAAATGTCTGACTCATCTATAGAATACTTGTAGATTGGAAAGCATTTTGAGCATTTTGAGCATGGTCAATTTATTTTTTAAAACTGATTGAAAGAATAGCTAAAATTCATCTTAATAGGTCATCCGTTATATTGGTTGACGTTTTTATTACTATTTGAAAGAACATTTAAGTAGTAAAAGCACTCTAAAATTGTTGATATTTATTTTAGTACAAATTACTCGATATAATTATACAATATTTTCGGTCGACTATTGAATTCTTGAGAAAAAATACCAATAATTCAATAGTGTTTTGAACTCAATTGTGTCGCAAATCTTATAGCGTTTCGAATAATTAGTTTTTAAATGTATTTACTCTTTTCTTCTGAATGTCTGTAACTAAGAATAGATTTTTGAAATTCAAATCATTTAAAAAAAATCTTTTTTCTCTTCAAAAGTGACAGAAAGAGAGACTTTTCAGCAAAACTTATCGATGAAAAAATCATAACTTGTTTTATGTCTTTTGCCGATAAAATTCCCGTAAGATTTGTTTCAAATATTCTGTACTTAAAACGTAGGAAATGAAAGATAGATTTCGCAATATTTTCAAAACTAGTGGGTATTTTGAAAGACGTTTTCCAATAACTTATCAAATATTAATTTTCGATAATTTTTTTAAAAATACGAATATTTTGATAAAAATCTCCAAAAATCACAATAAATAACGAAAATCTATAAAACATTTCTATAAACACAAGAATTTTGACAAAAACAGAGTAACACTTAATATGATATATAAAATAAATGAAATATTTCTGTTTTGATGGATATTTGCCAATTGGTTTGTGCCATAAAACCTCATTCAGCACAGCCTCTGAGGTTTTCTTGCGGCTCCAACAACAAAAACGCACAGAATAAAGAGATTCTTTGGAGTTTGGGTTGACTTCACTTATTTTTCTAATCATTTGAAACGAGAATTTTATTTAAGAAAAAAAGTTATATAAATATTTGTTTTTATTGGTTTTCTAAACTATAATTACAGCCATTTTTAGGTTTAACCCAAAGAAAAGTAACAATAAAAACAGTTATAATAAAACTTTGAGCTCAGAATTCAAAGAATATTTTTCTTTATGAAGATTTTAGTGAAAAATTTTATTACTCATATTCCTATCCTTCAAAGGATATTATGCGCACAAATACCTTAAACCATTTGAAGTGAGATGCTCAGGGAAGTTCATATCTAAATTGACTATTACTGAATATTCCTATTGTTAGAATTACCATGTTTAAGCAATTGAGAGAATCACATAAAATTTGATTTTGTCTTTGTAACTGATTGTCCATAAAGAGAGCACAGACCGCTTCATTTAAAAATTTAATATGGTTGCTCACAATAAAATATTTTAGTAAGATAATTTCTTTGGTGGATAATTTAACATGTTCAGTCATTTGTGAGAATGGCCATAATCAATATCACTCATTGAACATTGTTTGGTGATTCAAAACTCAAAATTTATTTTCAACTTTAATAGTCTATGAAATTTTATTACTTATAAATATTAGCAAGATGCTTATATGCTAAAATTTATTCTATGTCACATTGATCTCAGTCTAATAATTAATGCATGTTTTTTTTCTTCCCGCAGATTATATGAAAAAGCTGTGATATTTTGTTCTGGTTTCGTTGAGATTATTCCCCTCTCATTTATTCTGGGATTTTATGTCTCGTTCACAGCCACCCGTTGGTGGCAACAATACACAGCCATTCCCTGGCCAGATAAGTAATGCACATTTATCTTTCTCATAATTTATTATCTGAGTGACAAAGCATAATAGACCTATACTTGTTGATGGATGAATTGACATCAATCAAAGAATTTTAATTTCAAATTCATATATAGAATATTCATGAAAGACAAGAGCATATATTAGGATCAGAAATATCAAGGTTATTTGATATGATTGATCTTGAAATGTATTTTATATAAAAATCTATTACCGTTTTCCCGCGCATTGAGCGCCATGTCGGTCTAAGTGAGGTTGGTCATTTCTTCAAAAAAGGCTTAATGATAT
>JAQIXD010001689.1:0-13520 GCA_034699985.1 Minunthozetes semirufus
AATAAATTTTTACTTATACCCCTCGCCTAGCTAAAATTCAACATGCTAAAAGTGATTGACCCCGAAATGTGAATTTTATACCCAAAGGTTTCGAGCCTCCTAGATCACAGAAATTGAGTGGGATTAAAATTATTCCGTTTTAATTCGGTAAAATCAGATAAATATTAATAGATAAATCAAAAAACAAGTTATTAATCTCTCAAAATTGAATTTTATACTAGGTCAAATTTTAAAAACTATGCCCGAAATCATTTTAGAGGACATTGTAAAGAACCCCCAAGTCTGACTAGCACAGGATGTATAGAAACATCAAGATTATTTCAAAAGTTTATATAATCAATTTTCATCTCCCATAAATATGAAACTTGAAAAACTAATTCAAATATTTTTTATCTTGGTCATTGTGTTGTGCGGATTACTAAATCAATGAGTTAGTTTGGGGGTTATTCTAAAAGAGATATTCGAAATTGATTTGAGGAAGTAAGTAATTTAATATAAATTCATATAATAATTAATTATTGACCTTGGTTTAAATAGTTTGTATTATGAATTTCTATTGTATTAAAGTTCATCCTATGCCTTCAAAATCATTATAAAGGACACCTGTTGTCTGTTTATCAAACTTATCGAGATACAAGCTAATCTAATGCCAAAAATTATTTTGATTTTATTTTTTGATTAATTTAATTGAATATTTTTTATAGAAAACAAATGATACTCAAGGATAAAATTCTTAAAGATATATTCGATAAATTGAACGGAATTGCATCTAAAATGTCTAATGACATTCATGAAAAGCGACCGAACTGTGCAGATATTTTGTCATCAATAAATAGATTGAAAATTCATAAAAATGAATTTATGGAAATTTTCCGGGAAAAATCTTCAAGTTTCCAGAAAGATTGTTGCAGCTTTTTGGGAGAATTTTCAAATTATCACTTTGATTTATCAGTAGGGGATCAAATAAAATTATCATCAAGAGAGTTCATTACTCAATATTATAGCAAAGAGCATTATCTAAAAATAGTGAAAATAGATCGTAATCTCTTTTCAAATTCAATCTATGAATGCGATTCTTTGGGTCTGAGAAAATAGATGGAACCAATCAAACACATGGATATTGCATTCATTCCGATAGTCGGTCCCACCCGGAATGGAAAATCATTTATTCTGAATTATATGTCCAGATTCTTAGCTGATCCACACAATATTCATTGGAAAGGAAGAGTGAACACACCTCTAGAAGGTCAAATAAATAAATATATTTAAAAAAATAATTAAATGGACGAGATCAGGGATAGCAAAAGGGGAGGGTTAACCCCTTTGAGAGAGAAAAATCCTAAAACCCTACTTGAGATTTGGTGAAAATTTAAACCTGACTCAACCCCCATTTCCAAAAATCTGACATTTCATCCTCCCCTAACCCCCTGGATCGGCCGAGATTGGCTATCCCTGATAAAGATATAATAATTAAATAATATATAATTTGATTTCTAGGTTTTGAATGGAGAGCAGAAACAGAGCCACAAACGCACGGAATAATTATTTCAAAGCCATTTGTGATAAATAGGTCCGACGATAAACAAATAGCTGTTATTTTGTGCGACACTCAGGGAGTATTCGATCAGTACACTGATAAGAGAGACTGGGCTACAATAGTCGGGATCAGTCTTCTTTCATCGTCTTGTCTTATCTTTAATATTCAACAAGACTTGCAAGAGGATGCGCTAATATTTCTGGAAATATTTCTTGAATAAAGGTCAAATAAAGAAATAAATAAATGTTCAAGATATTATAATTAATTATATATCATTTGATTACTATTTTTTGAATGGAGAGCAGAAACAGAGCCACAAACGCGCGGAATAATTATTTCAAAGCCGTATATAATAGAGAGGGCAGAAGGTGAGCAAATAGCTGTCATTTTGTGCGGCACACAGGGAATATTTGATCTGTACACTGATACGAGAGACTGGGCAAGAATATTCGGAATCTGTCTTCTGGCATCATCATGTCTTATCTTTAATTCTTCGCAAGACTTGCAAGAGGTTGCGTTTATATTTCTGGAAACATTTCTAGAATATGGCCTTTCAGTGGCCAAGACTTTCCCAGATGTCGAGGGTTAAAAGCCTTTTTAAAAGCTTGTGAGAATTAATCTTTGTCAAAATTTTGAAGATCTAAAAATATTATATATAAATTAGCTCTTCCTGATTCGGGACTGGCAAACAACTGTAAAATACAAATACGGTTTTGGTGGTGGACAACAATTCCTCGAAAATAAGATCACAATTGACGCAAAACAGAATGAGTCAGCAAAAAATGCGAGACAACTCTTAAGGAAGTGTTTCACAGAACTCGAATGCTTTTTAATGCCTAAAATCGATGATAAAGCTGACGACGAGAACTTCACCGGAAGTGTGGGCCAATTGGGAGCTGACTTCAAGAGGAAGTTAAATGACCTCATTATCACTCTTTTGAATCCACAAGAGATTCAGACCAAGAAAATCAATGGCAAGAATGTGACCGCAGAAGAGTTTTGTGATCTATTCGAGAGTTACGTCAAAGTCTTCAACAACACTCAGATGAAACAGCCATCCATTGATGAGCTCCTTAGCGCCACCTCTCGTATCGCGTATAACATTAAAATGAAAAGAGGAAAAGTAAGTTTGATGAGGACCTAGCTCAATGTGACATAAATTCAATAGAATTTGGAATTCTCAGGGTTTTTCAATAATGAACATGTTCAATTTCTATTTATAGACAGACCACTTGAATGAATTGAAAACACTTTTGGAATCGAAACCATTTTTACCCCGAAAAGAGTTAACCAATAAATGCAAACAAATTAATGACGAATACATCCTTCTCTTCGAGAACGAGATCTCTTCGGATAATAACTATTTAATAAACAAAATTGAGGACTGTTTTGATTTGAACTTCGATGTAGTCTATAATCTGATCGAAAATAAAAGAAAAGACTTTATGAAAACAAAAGTAGAGGAATGCCGTCAACTCTACCAACAGTTGTCGTCAAATCCGGGCACAGAATATAAGTCAACTAAGTAAACTAGTTATTCAGGAGAAGAGGAAAATTTATTCCTCAAAGAGTATATAATTGTATGAAACTTTGTATGATACTATTGCCAGGTTCATTCAACTTTGTTTTGATCTAGTTGACCGAGTACATAAATTTGTCGAAGGATGAGTTGAAACTAGCTGATTTTCTTAGTAGATGTGTTGAGAACTATGGCAGAGATATGGATGGTATTCTTGAACGAGAAGTGCTTTTGACTCAGGATCAATTTAAGCTATTGGAAAATAAGATCAGGACGAAATATATATAGAACTTTGAAGACAAATACAATGTGGAAGAATCAGCAACAAATAGGTTTTATGCCATTGATTTGAAGAAAAGGCTTTAAGTCGTTAAAAACGATTTGAAAAACAAAAATCAAAGAAAAACAGAAAATATTTACCAAATGACCGAACAATCGGTTAAAAACTTGATCATTGGATACACAAATCAACTTAATCTAATTGATTTCATTGAATCAGTCGAAGAGTTAACCAAAAGACACAATTATCACAAGAAAGCAATTAAAGAAGAATTCAAAGAAAACTGTATTTACAAAGAAAATGATTTTTTGGATAAATTCTTAGCAACTATTGATTTGAAATTAGAAAAGTGTTTCAGAAACTACAAGCAATTGATTGAAAACAAGAACAATAAGTTTAAAAATGCAATGAACAAAGGTTTAAAAGATTATCTGAATGTAAGTTTAGTGCAACAAATTACATTTCACAATCCTTTCTTCAATTAAATAATTAATTTATATTATTTTACCTTGATAGATTAGAAATTGAATAGATTTCAAAATCAACTTTTAATCAGTGATTATGAGTTGATCAAGGCCCAAAGACAATTCAAAATAGAAGCAAGGAAAATTTACGAAAATGAATTCAATGACAAGCCTTCAGATAGCATTTTCGTGAATTGTGAGCTAGAACTGAATGATAAAATGGTGGTTGCATTCGATCAATTCCTCATTGATCGAGAACAAATGAAAGAACAGAATCAGTTATCAATTGACAGTTCAATAAAAAAATTATATACCAAATTTAAGACAGCAATAAAAGAATTCATGCAAGATCACAGGACTGAGGAGGAAATTCTGGCCAAATATGAAATGTTAAAGAACAAATTGGTTACCAAATTCTTTGATAAAAATAAAGCAAATAACGAAGACATGGTCCAAATGAATCTCAGAAATTTTGAACAAGTAATTGAGCAAGAATTCAATAAGCTCCAGTTAAAATTGAATTAATTCGAATTTATTTAATTTATTAACCATGGTTGTGAATCTTGTCCAAAAATTGGGCCAAATTATGTTTGAAATTAATTTAAAAAATTATAAAAATTTTGAATAAAATTTAGATTTGCTTCAACAAAGTTTACTTTAATAAACGGAACGAAAAAAAGTATTAATTTAATTCTTAGGTTTAATTGCCGATTATTATGTCAAGATTCAAGAAACGTCACTCGATTCGCCGAAAAATTTAGTGCTTCCCTTCAGCTTCTGAGCAATACATAAAATGCGCTCTTCGTAGCAGTGACTTCGCATATTGTAGAGGGGACAAAAAAAAGTTAAAGCTGATTTTTGAATCAAAAATAAATTCATTCGAAAAGGCATACATCAAAGCATTTCTATTCTATACGAATGTAAGCAATTTACTTTTGAAAACTTACCATGCTAACAATTTTCTTTCACTTTACTCTATAGAAATTGAATGAAATATCAAGTCATTTGATGATCAGCTAAAGAGACCTGGACAAGCCCAAAAGGTCTTTCAAAAGTGCAGCAAGACAAGTTTATAAGGATCAATTTAGAGGCGGAAAGCCCTCCGATAACCTCTACGTTAAATATCAAATGGAACTGAATAATGAGATTGAAAAGGCGTATGATCAATTCATTGATAACTTGGAAAACAAGAAGGAGTCCACACAGAATACAATCGATACTCTCATTAATGAGTTAATAAGAAAATTTGATTAAAAAAATGGACAAGGTCTTTAACGAGGTCAGAAATGAAAGGGACCTCTTGGCCAAAGTAGGTCAGGCGAAGACCAAGATTATCTCGCAATTCGTGGATAAGCTCGAGGTTAGCGATCAAGACCTCGTTAATAAAGTCTTTAATGAGGTTAGAAATGAAAAGGAATAACTGAATGGTCTTGAAGTTTAATTAAATTTTCTCTTTCTTTATAATCGGTCTAACATAAGATTGAAAAGAGAGTGTGACTTTTTGTTTGGTTCTTGTTGAAGTTTTAGTTGTGATGTTTTTTACCAAGACAACACAACCATTCTCATCTTTTCTCGTGAATGCAAATTCAATATCAAAAAGAAATATATTTTAACCAAAATCAATATTGTTTTAATTATTTTTGATCATTTTATTGCTGTTATTACATATTTTAGTAATATAGCAAAGCAGAAACATACATAAACTATTGTTTAGTTTGATTAGTGGAATAATGTCATCTAAATCAATAAAACGAAATATTATACACTTTTTATTGAATAAAATTACCATAATAACTAAGCTCTTAATGTAAGCTTGAATAATTTACATATTGATGTGTTTTTAAATTACCTATTTTTGTTTCATTATAAAAATGTTTCACAATTATTAAAATTATATTTTGAATAAAATATCTCGTTCAATTACAATTGCGATATGGAGTCCACAGTATTAAATAGTGCAATTAGAAATTTTCACAGTACTATCTCAATTAGGAGCAAGGAAAGTTGACGCTGCAGCTGACCCTGATACTTTCGATGAATTTAAGTACTACAGGATTTATAAACGAAATATAAACAGGCTAAGATTAAAAGCAAGAGATTTTCAAAATCAATCAATTTATGATTTCAGCGAAGAAATTCTCCGGATTAAACATTTTAGGAGTTTAATCCTGGGTGAATTATGCATTATTTGTAGCTCATTATTGAGGCAATTGTACGAGCAACATTTCATCCAGTATAAAAAGTATTTCACTATAGCTGAACGGAAATATTCACCTGATTTTATGAATTTATTGGTTATCAAGCAACATTTTCTGGCCGAAACTCTCAAATTTTTGTAAGTTAGCTTGTTAAAAATTTATTATTCTACTAATTTGAATTTTAAACATTTTTCACTCAGTTTTGAACAAACTGTTCAGGGCGGCTTGTTAATTCACCAAGATAAAATTCAGGAATTAGTAAATTCTATGTGGCATAGAATTAATGTAACTAGGGCTTATTTTATAGAAGAATTTATTGACATTTCAATTGATCTAGATGAGATATTCAAAAATACGATTATTATCCTAATACTTGGCTTTTCAATTTGCTCTATCATTTTAATTTATGAAATTATCAAGAAGTAGGTCAAATTAAAACCACTTATTATTCTTGTCATAAAATACAGTCAGAAATTTCACTTGCTTGGTAAATAATTAAGAGATCTAATAACATGTTAATAAAACAATTTTTGTTTATTATAAACTTTAATAACAAGTTCATTAAAATAATTATTTACCATGTCAAAAATGAAAATGTTTTTAAGGACAAATTCCAAACAATGTTATAAATAAAATTCCAATTTTTTACATTTAATATTGAATTTAAACAAGAACATAATCATTTTATTTGAATTATGATAACTTCTGAAATGTTCCGATACTTTTGCTTCACCATTTGTGTTGTCCTTGCTCATGCAAATACCGATTTCAAATACTGTGGTATGTTTTATTGATTTATTTATTAATTTAAAATAATAACCATGATAAATCAAAAATTCAGAGGAAGACTGTGAACAATCTGTCAATTATTTTAAAATAAGTGACTGTGAGTACGATACAAAAACACCATGTTCATTTCAAAAGGGTAAAAACTATACGATCACAATAGTGTTTACAGCGTGTAAGTTGCAACAACTTATTTTATAGTTATAAAAATTACCTTGTTTTTTCCTAATAGACTAGGACTGTTCAAATGCAACAAGTGTCCTTGAATTAGATGCTCAAATTAAAGGTGGATTTCAATTCTATTCGGGGACTTTTGATGCCTGCAAAAAGTGTTATTTTTGCTCGAGCATAGAGGGCCAGGAATATTGAGCATAACTTGACCATGCCCAACTATCCACAGTTTCTTAATGTGAGTTCATTTCAAATAAACAACTTTTCTATCATTAGATTTTGCAGGGTTTAACAATTATAATTAGTGCCGGGCTAAATTGCGTTAGTGATGAATAAACTTCAACTTTCTTCTGTGTGGCAATGGAGGCCAAACTATCAGAATAATCTTTGTCTAACTATTCACAATCAAAAGCAAATAACCTGTATTTCAATGCTTTATTGATAAATTTTAATTGAATTGGATATTTAGAGCAATAAATTACAAGAGCAAAGTCTGGATAAGTAACCTTTAGTTTTTATCTAAAGTGATATAAATTTTTATAACATATACTTATTTGCTTTTGTTGCTATCATTGAAAGTAAGACTTCATTTTGGGTGTGAATCGAATATTTTAATGAAATATAACATTTTTAACAATAATTATCTTGTTTGTTTATATATACAGAATAAATTAAATATATTGTTTAGTGAATACATTATTAGATTTTGTTGTATTTTTAAACATCATTCAAAATGTCAAGAATAGATAAGGATAGAGTTGTTGAACAAAGTGATGATAATCTGGAAGAATTGAGTTGTGGCATATGCACGGAAATCTTTGTGGAACCGTTAGTCACATCTTGTTGTCGACAGACATATTGTAAAAGTTGTATCACTCAGTGGTTGGAGAAAAACAAATCCTGTCCTAATGACCGAAAACTATTGCTGGTGAGTGACTTAACGGAAGCACCTAGATTTGTTATCAATATTTTGAACAAATTGAAAATCAAATGCGATTTCTATGGCAACGGGTGCGAAGCATTTATTACAGTAGAGGAATTAAAAAATCATTTGAAAACATGTCCTGGAGCCATTTGCCAATTGTGCAAAGTCCCTAAGAATGTAGTCGAGAATGCAAAGAATGAAATTGATTATTTGAACAAAATGTTTGAAGATGAATTGAAATCAAAAGATGATGAAATGTTAGAAATGATCAAGAATAAAGACGAACAAATTCAATCATTAAGGGAGCAAGTTCATTCAGAAAATAGAAAAATACTAATTAAAGATAATGAAATACAAAAACTGATGGAAGAATTAGAATCAAAGAACAAGAATTTTAATGATTTGAAATCAAAATTAGAAGTTATTCAAAACGAACAAAATAAGAAAGCCAGAATAAAAATTGGAAATACCTCTTCCTGTGATGAATTGAATAAGTTTCGAAATGAAAATGATTATAAGTTAAAGACTCTGATCAATAAAGACGAGAAAATATCCCAGGATCAAAATGCTACACAAGGTAAATCTATAACTGGTGAATCAGATGATGAGTACACCGAAATTTACTTCATTCATGAATCTGATAACACATCAAAAACTAATAAAATAAAATTACATTCATTATCTAAAACACAAGAAACTTGTAGCAAGGCTAATTTCGAAAGTGGTATTGATCAAGGAATTCAGAGATCCAATGAAAGCTTTAATCTACTTCAAAACAAAATTAAACCAAGTGCTTCAAACAGCAAACAAACTTCTTGTCCAAACCAAAGTTCAATGGATGAATTTGAAAGGCTTGATAAACTTGAAGAGCCAAGATTAACACTGATAATACAGTTTGGAAATGAATATCTAAATTGGTTTTACAATGATCTTGGTGCTCACATTAGTTCCTTGAATGGAAAGATAAAGAAAGTTCCAAACTGTGTCCGCATTACCGATAAAATACTGGTCGGATCAGAGGCCAAGAATATTGAACCGAACAAGTCTTTTGATATAAAGAATCTGCTCAAAGAGGAGAGGAGTCTCCACGAATACCCATTTCAATACACGAGCAAAAATACAGTGAAGTACCCGCGCATTGAACAGGACTTGAGATTTGAAACACTGATTGCATTACAAGTTTTGGACATTAAATTAGAGGCAGAAAAACGAAAGAAAGTGACGAATAGTGTATTCATAGTTCCCTCAAACTATACTATCAAACAATTTGAAGACTTCAGGAATGTTGGAAAGATAGCCGGTTTCCCAGAACAGAATCTGACAATAATCACCCAGATCAATTGTGCTGCTATCGGGTTTGCAAATAACATGAAACAGATTGGTATTAAAAACATCGATAATTTGGTTATAATATCACTGAATGGTTATGAATGCGATGCAGCCCTCTGTCAGATAATTGACTATAAAATAATGTACAGGTCATTCACGAGCAGAGATTTGGAACTGAGAAAGGATACTATTCTTCATATTATGATGTCGAGATTTAGAGATCCGAAAAGTGATATAATAAACCGATTAAACAGCATATTGGATGATTTGTTAAAAATAGCAAGAACTCAAACGAATAAAATTGATTTTATCATGGTGATTGGCGCCAAGTCACCAATTTATTTTGATGTGAGACAGCACATTATGGAAAACTTCATATTTCGTGTAAAGTGCGAATATGACCCAGATGAAATGGTCTTTGAAGGCGCCTCATATTTTGCACGGACAGTCACCGAGGCCAATCCTAAAAAATTTTATAACATAACTGAACTTGTTAAACACGAGTTCAAGTGCAGAGTTAATAACCCTTTCAACTTCAAAGAAAAGATTTTGTTCTTGTCCAATCGGGAAAATAAGGAACATTTCTGGAATTTGGGACAAATGTATGATAAATTCAGCTTTGAAATAATTGAGGGTGCAACTTTAATTGGAAATTACGAGTTTGAATGGCCAAAGGTTGCTCTATCCAGGTGCCTTTTCTTTATGAAAGTCATTTTGTCAGAAAATCAACAGAAAATCGACGTCAAGTTAAGTTTTTTTGACAGTACGGGTGAATTTTATTACAAACGGGATTTGAAAGTTTTTAACAAATTAAGTGTCCAAACTGTAATTGATGGGCAGCGAGATATTGTTTGTCGTATTTTTGAGAAAAATAAGCAAGCACAAATTGATGTCAGAAAATTAAAAGAAGACCTCGGATCAATTTATACCGATTTGAAAAAGAGAGTGCAAGATGAAAATATTCGCGAATCTCTCTGGCTTGAAATCAATATAAAACTTGATGAAACTTTGAAAATTATCAATTTAGAGGAAGATAATCATGAAATGTTAAGAAGACAACATAAAGTCTTAACAGATTTGATAGAAAATTTGAATAAATAATTAATTGGTGATAATTTGGTAATAATTAAAGAATCAACCAGGTTCCTCCCCACCACACCGAGTCAATTTCGACTACATGATAACCCTACATATGGGGTGTGTCAGTTATACCAAGCCAACCTGTTCTGTCAATATTCCTGGTTCTCTCGAGTTTGCCCGAAGGTCTACTATTTAAACATCATGACCAAACTGATAGCATATTTTATCAGGATTGTTTTAATATATTAAAATTATTATTCACTCGAACATTTTTCTAAGCAATTCCTGATAGTTTTATTTGATAATTCAATAATTAAATGATTTATTATAATCAAATCTAGTTTGTAAATAATATTATTAAACAGAAGAATACAATAAAACTTTTACCAAAATTATTACAAGAATACTTTGAATTTAACATGATTACATTTTAAAAGTCATTTTAATTGAACAAGTTACCAAAATCAGGTTGTTCCTATTAGAAAAGTACAAAAATTGTATTTATTAATTTTCGAATTTACAAAGAAGAACTTTAAAGTTAAAAAGGTATACCTCTGCTATAAGTTGTTCGATCATTTCGGTGGTGAGCCTTCCCTTGTGTTCTGTGATTTCGATCTCATTCTCACCGCCAGTGCTCACAATTTTGGCGTTCACGTTAAGAATACCCTCGTCATTGAGGTTGAAGGTGACATCAATAGGCTGCTCCCCTTGTGGTCCAGAGGGAATACCACCAAGGTCAAACTGGCCCAGGAGGTGATTATCATTGGCCATAGCCTTTTCGCCCTCAAATATTTTAATGCCGACCACTGTCTGGCCGTCTTCACTCGTGTAGTACTGCTTCTTAACAGTTGTAGGAACGGGTGAATTGCGGGGTATAATAGTCGACATCTTTCCGCCCTTTATTCGAATTCCGAGGGAAAGTGGGGTCACGTCTTTGAGCTCTAACTCTGAACCTTCAGGTTGTTGTCCGTTGATATACGCGGCCTGAATGGCGGCCCCTTTAGCCACCGCCTCATCAGGATTTACCCAATGGTTGAGTGGTTTTCCTCCGAAAAATTGGGACAACAATTCCTGTACTTTTGGGATACGTGTCGTCCCTCCGACCAGAACCACGTCATCGATAAGGGAAGGCTTGATATCCTTCTCCTCGAGAGTTCTTTTGACCAAATCTATTGACTTAACAAATAAGTGATGATTCAGTTCTTCAAACATATCGCGAGTCAACATCACTCTCAGGTCACGTGACTGATAAAAGTTATCAATTGATATGACGGTCGCCTCAACTGCAGACAGATTTTTCTTTTGCTTCTCACAGACATTCCTGAGTCGACACATGGCTGCCTCCCCTTCCACCCGATCCACTCTTATATTGTATTGAATGTAGAACTGATCCAAACAATACTTAATGATATTCGTGTCGATGTCGTCACCGCCCAAATGGTTATCCCCACCGACGGCCTTCACTATTATCTTTCCTCTGTTTATCTCAAGAATAGAGACATCGAAGGTTCCGCCACCAAAATCATAGATCAGGACATGTCTGAAAAAATGATCATGGTTAAATTTCGAGCTAAACACAGGAATGGAATGATTATACCTAATCTCTGTCTCCTCATTCCTGTCCACTTTAAATGCGATGGCGGCAGCGGTCGGCTCATTGATTATTCTGAGCACTTCCAGGCCTGCTATTCTTCCAGCGTGTTTAGTGGCCTCCTTCTGTCCATCATTGAAATAAGCAGGAACAGTTATCACAGCTTTTGTCACTTCACAACCCAAATGACTTTCAGCTATTTCTTTCATTTTTCGGAGCACTTTAGCCGACACCTCTTCCGGATGGAGCAGACGGTTGTTTCCGTCGATTTTCACTTTAACCAAAGGGCTGTTATTTAAGTCTCCGACCACTCTATAAGACCACAAATTCATGTCGTTTTGGACGGTCTCGTCGTCATATTGGCGTCCAATCAGTCTCTTCACTGAAGAGATTGTGTTCTTGGGATAGGAGTGGATCTCATCCTTAGCCTCCTGTCCAACAGATGTAATTGAATTGTCTCTGTATGAGACAACACTGGGTGTTGTCAGGTGACCGAACTCATTGGGAATTACATGAACATTGTTAGGGTTACCCCTTTGGGGTTTGAAAAATGCGACACAACTGTTGGTCGTTCCCAAATCGATGCCAATCGCCGGTGAATTTGTGGGTCTCTTCATCTCATTCTCTTCGGATATCTTATTGAAGATGTCGTTCACCGACTCTTCAGCCAATTCTTGGAAACTCTCTTCACTGAGATCTCCTATTTCTGGGCTATACTTCTCTATGGTTTTCCTGAGCACAGCCTTATGTGACTTAAGGAGGAGAGGCTTTTGGACAAACAGTTTGTTCTGCAAAACCTTTTGCATCTCTTCCTTATAATAACGTCTTATGTCTAGTCTTAGGTTTTTGGTCAGAGTCTCCTGTTTTTCAATTCTGAGCTCAAGAATGACCTCAAAGTCCATCAAAGAGTTCCCAAAATTCTCTTCAAGTCTTTCGATATAAGAATCGATTTGAGTCGAGTCCCGGAAACGATGCCTTTCCTTAAACTCTTCGATTAACTTATCCTTTAGCTCGTCGTGAGTTGTTTTTAGCTGTTCCATAGTCTTGATATTCTTCACTCTGTTTTTCATATCATTTTCATAGGTCTGAGCGATGTTTGTGATTGAGATCTCCAGGTTCTTGAGCTTCAGCTCTCTCTTCAATTCGAACCTCTCTTTTAGTTTCAGGAATTGCTCTTCAATTGTAGCCTTGAATTGAAGAAAATGATTCTGTGTTTCAGCGATAGGGTTGTCCCTCAAGTGGCTCTCAAATTCATTTATGGCGTCTGTGCTGTAAGTGGTGTGCAGTCCCTGGAAGTCCTCGTCAGTGAAAATCTCTTCGCTGATCACTATCTGAACCATTTCCTGTTGAAAGTGGTAACTTGTTTTAGTTTTTGTATCAAGATAATTTATATTTTCAATCAAAATTACCTTGTTATACTCAGCAATGAGTAGATTTGACATAGTTTTATAACTTTTGATAATCTCTTCAATTTTGTGGATCAGTTTCTTCTGAAGGACTGATAACTCATTCCTCATAAATGACTGAATGTTTTCCTGAATCGGCTCTAAGAGAGTGAAATCCAGGAATTGAATGCTTTCGTTGAACTCTTTGACCAACTCATCCATCAGGTCATAGTGTCTTGTGTTGAGGTCGTCCTC
>JAQIXD010001690.1:0-13516 GCA_034699985.1 Minunthozetes semirufus
TGGTCACTATCCTTATTAAAGCAACCAGATTTCAAATATAAAGTTCATTACTCATACTAATCAATGCTATTGCTATTGAAGTTCGAACTTTCATTGGTAATTTTGATCAAATAATTTAAGTGCTACACCTTTTTCCTTATTCAGTGTTGCGGATCTATAGTCTAAAGTTTCTGAAAAACATTTTATCGATGAATGGAATGATTTTTATACTTTGGAACTAAGAAATTGTTTTCACATTTAATTTTAATTTCAAATTATAATCTAAAATGATACCAATGTTGTGTCCAACACATTATCATATTGTGTACTATTCACTATAATTCATCCAACAATAAATGGCCAAGAGTGCGATCCCTAGATAAGATGGCTAAACCATGAATGCCTAGTTTGCATTTATTTATTCAGTTTTAGCGTAAAATCATTAATTCTATACAATGAGAAAAATTCTTGAATATAATGATTATTTGTTAATTACTAATTAAGTGATGATTTCTAAATTACTTATTAATTTAATTTTCAATTAAAGTTTGAATTAAGAGATTTATTGTTAGAATATTTTTAATGATTTATCGATCAAATTATATAATAAAACGATTAGATTATTGAATGCAAAAAAACAATTATTGGGAAAATTGTTTACATTTATGATAATAAAATTCAATTTAGTCATTTCTTTGATGAATGTTTTTCAAAAAATTCAGCCTTGTTCACTCATCAAACAGAAAGATAAGTTGAGTGATATAATACATATTCTTACTAATATTGCAGTTTTTACTTATATTTAGATGATTTGATAGTTTTGTTTTATTCCAATATAAATAGACTCAAACTTTTATCCATTGATTAAATGTGATTTTGTTTAAACAAATTTTGTGCGAATGAGTAAACAAACAGCGATTCAGTCATTCAAACATTAAATTAATCAGTCGTATGACTCTTATGACAGATTCTGATAATGATTTTCTTTCATTAATAATTTGCCGAAAATTATTTCAGACAACACTTGAAAGTAGATTAGAAGTATATTTGACTTTAAACTATTGCCCGAACCGTTAATGTCATCAAACGATATAAACATTTTATTTGATTTCCTTATTCTGTTGTCTTAATGACTGACTAAAAGTTTTTCAATTGAAGAATGAATTGTATAATAAAATTCTGTGCCTTTGCTTTGATTTTAAACAATTGTTTTGCTTTAAATTTCTTTCAATATTTTGATAATGAGTTAAACAAAAGAGAAGATAATGTGTGGAACGGAACTATTTGGGCGGTTTTGGTAGCCGGTTCTAATGGATGGTACAATTACAGACATCAGGCAGATATATGCCACGCTTATCAAGTTCTTCACGAACACGGAGTACCCGAAGATAACATAATTGTGATGATGTTCGACGATATCGCACAGAATGAAGAAAATCCGACTAAAGGGGTCATAATTAATCGTCCGAATGGCACAGATGTATACAAAGGAGGTTTCACTCATTTTATTATTTACTTTTATATTCGATAAAATCAAATAATATTTTAATATATTCTTTGAAATTCAGTTCCCAAAGACTATATCAAAGAAGAAGTGACGCCACAAATGCTATTAAAAGTTTTAGAAGGAGACCAAAGCCTTCGTCAAAAAGGGAAAAAAGTGGTGAAAAGTGGACCAAACGATCATATATTCGTATACTTTGCAGATCATGGTGCTCCTGGCCTTATAGCCTTCCCTAACGATGAACTCTATGCAAAAGATCTGAACACTGTTTTGAGAAGAATGGCCCATCAAAAGAAGTTTAACAAAATGGCCATTTATATCGAGGGTCAGCTATTAATTATAAACTCTTATCTGAATAGTAATCTCTGGAAATAACCTTAAATTCATTATTATTTGATAGAAGAAGAGCTAAGAGTAAAGAACAGAACAAAACCACATTCAATAGAAAAACTTATAATTTCTTTGGCATTGAAATGATTTCTTTAGAGACCGTTAAATATCGTTAGCTTTTATAGATTGAGCTGAAAATCCGGTCGGAGTCACCCTATAAGACAACAATAAGTGATTTTACTTCTATAGGGCTGAGTAGAGTTCGCGGATCAGAGTCTACCTCTCCTTAAACTTACTTTTAGAGAAAGTAATGAAATTTATTTGAAATTTTAGATATTTTATACGAAATGCTATAAAACTAAACAAATGTTCGTTTAATTACTCTTAAAATAAGGGATTAATTTGAAGAAAAGTCATGAAATGTAATTCATAGCGATTCTCACGAAAAGAATTGTTTGATTTCAATGCAAAGAATAGCTTAAGAAACAGGTAGTGAACGAAATGCCATTCAAATGGGGGTTAACTCACGCTTCCAATTAAGCTTTTATTTCAATTTTATTAATAAATTAATAATTTTATTACAATTTTATTACTCTATTAAATCAAAAATGATTTTTTATTTGAAAAGCGTGTGAAAGCGGTTCAATGTTTTCGGGATTACTTCCAAATAACATCAATATCTTTGCGACCACTGCCGCCAATTCCACTGAATCCAGTTATGCCTGTTATTATGATGAGCTTAGAGAGACCTATTTGGGTGATGTCTTTTCTGTTAACTGGATTGAGGACAGCGACAGCAGACGATCACTAACTACAGAGACTCTGCAGCAACAGTTCCAAAGAGTTCATAAGGAGACCAATACTTCACACGTAGAAGAGTTTGGAGACAAAAGTATTGGAAGAATGCTTTTGAGCCAATTTCAGGGATCAAAAAGATATAACAAAACTTATACTCAAAAGATTTACATAACCGATGCTGTGCCGAGTGGTGACGTCCCCATTGCTATCGCATATAGAAGACTAAATAAAGGAGAGAATGAAGAGCAGAGACTGAGTAATAAAGTGAAATACGAGGAACTGTTGAGAGCGCGAAACTTTCTCATCAATTCTGTCAAACATCTGATACGAGAGTTTGAACTCAAAGTGGTTTCTGTGGACAGAATATGGAGCGATAAGAAAGTATTGACTAATCACGACTGTTATCTCGATTTGATCCAACAGTTCGATAACCATTGTTTCGATCTGTCGACACATCCCTTTGCTCTGAGATTTCTTTATGTATTCGTAAATATGTGCGAAACACTAGAAAAGCAAAACGAAGCCAACCCTCAGATAATTGAGAATTGGATTTCATCTATTGTTAGGCACTGTTCCACTCATATTAGGGGACATCCATTCAAACAAATTCTTTGAAAGAATTACAAAAGATTAAGAAATAGATAACAACTTTGGCTTAAATCACAAAAAAACTTTTTTCAAACAAATATTACATTTATTTTCACTTAATATTCAATTTATAATAAAATTATTTATTATTTGAAATATTTGGAAAACTATTGACTCAATCACTGATTAAATGTTTATTAATTCAAAACTAAGGATAAAATACTTCAATACTTTAGTTAACTATAAATAGACTAAAAATTAAATGACTTTTAATTATAATAAAAATATTTTCATTAATAAAGAGATCGAAGAATAAGACAATAAAAAGAGAAAATAAAATTTTTATAAAAAAAACGGTTTAAAAGAAGTCATGAATCGGTTCTGATTTAGTAATTGAAGAGAGGGATGACTCCAATAATTGTTATTCGGTTTTATTGATTGGTTTACAAAACTTTTTGTGTGAATTCCAATGAAGTCTCTGACACTCGAGATCGCAATAAGACATTTGTTTGCATTGGGAACACCTTTTGTTTGGATTCGGTTCAGCACAGGCTCCGCAAACCTGTGAGTCTTCGTCGAAGCCTTTCTGACCATTAATAGCCTGCGAGAGGATTGAAACAGCGCTCGGCTCAGACCCAATCTCGACATTAGCCAGAGTTCTGACCAATTGCTGGAAGAGAGCGCTCTCATGATATGGAAACTCACGAATACTTTGTCTCAATAATTGTTCTAAAAGCAGAGGAAAGCCATCACTCGGACGGGACTTAAGCCAACTCTTCATAAGAGAGTCTAATTTTTTGAAGTCTTCTTCCTTTTTATCGATATTTGTATCGTTTTTATCGTTTGAATCATTTTTTGACAAATATTTGAGTATTTGTTTGAAAATGAAGGCCAAGTGATGTATTTTTATTGATATCATTTCGTTTTGATCGTTTGATTTCAATTGTTTTTCGCAAAGAAGTTCCAAAACTTTGGTTATTTTGTTTCCGTTTTCGATTAAAATCCAATTCTTCTTAAGAAATAAACCGATTCTTATCGGATGTATATTTGTTTGTCTCACAAATGAGTTGAGAGGTGACACTAAACGGGGAGTCAATGGCGGCTCAGCCTCTAATCCGTGAATTTTGGTGTAATATTCGATCGCTTCTCGAGATATAAAGTTATTAATAATAGCGACCGTCGAGTGTTGGCCAACAAATGCTGCCATTTGTGAGGCGTTCCGACCGACAGAATTAATGGCACTAACGTTGGCGTCATTTTCAAGCAAAAGATTAACAACTTTTTGATGTCCTCCCAATGCGGCGAACATAAGAGCAGTATATCCGTGGACGTGCTTATTATGGTTAACATCAGCACCTCTTTCGAGAAGATATTTAGTTATCTCATAATTTCCTTTATATGAAGAGTGCTGTAAAGCATTCATTCCGTTCTCATCACAACAATTGATTCGGACATCGCTTTCGTTCAGCAGTTGTTTCACGTCTTCTAAACTGTTTTCTCCGATCTTTTTGATTAAGAGTTTCTCGTTTTCAGACAAATCCGACATAATTTCAAATTTGGTTTAAAACTGATTCAAAATTAGTAAATAAATGCAGTTTTAGAGCAAATGTCAAAACAAAACAAATAACAAGTTATCGATCAAAACAACTCAACAAATGGTTTCCATAGTTTTTATGTAAACAACAAAAAAGTGCTGAAAATAAACAAAAAATTGAATCAAATATCAAATGAATAAATAAATGAAAAACTTTTTACTTTAAAGAAAAAACTATTTAATCATTAATTCATTAATTATAATACAATTATACAAATAATAGCAATAGATTATAGATTCGGTTAAATATAATAAAGTGTTTATCAATAATAATAATAAGAATAGTATTTATGAACAAATTTTTATCCAAATTTCAATAAAATTATTAATTATTTCACAAAATTTATTTCATTTCAAAACAAATAGACTTTTTTTTACGGCATTTGATTTGTCTGTGAAATCAGAGCTGAATCTGCAGTTGAAGGTCCGGTGCCAGGAGTGCCCTTATAGGTGGTGGCGCTATTACAAGAACGGGCGACGCTCTCAAACAACCTGAAGAACAAACAAAATAAGTTTTGTTTTGGAAATGGACTCACTTTTACTTACTTTTCAATTTCTGGCGCACATCTGACGAACTCGTGGTTCCAAAACTTAAACGATGGGTTTTTAATGAGTTCAATGAACGTCACTAATAGACCCCATGGATGCGGACGATTTACAATCAGTCTCTCCAAAAGAACTCGAGTTATTTGTTCCTGAATGGCTTCGGTATTGGATTCGGCGAACAGATAAAGAAGGGTACAACTGAAGTAATGGGTGTGCGAATTGGGATAACGCAACTGATTTGCGATTGCATTCAAAAATAGATATCGACCTAAAGTTAGACACAAATTAAGTTAATTTCAGTCATTTCTTATATCATGTGTTGAGACATACCCTCTGTATCCAAAGCAACCGCAAGATTTTGAAAGATATCCATATGAGAGGAGTGAGCGATCGCTGACATACTTATACTCTTCGGTGGAATCGTTTGAATGGCTGATTGTCCGACGTATAGAACCAAACCATTAATCAGAGGAGTGTTATAATGAGCCGAATCTGTCGTATTATTAGCCGCCGTTTGTTGGAGATATCCGCGCAAATCACTCAGGAATGTGACCGGACTTCGAGTTCGTAGATATGAATCCAAATCTTTTTTGAAGACTTGAGTACCAAAAGTAGCCAAAGCTGTCGATCCTCGCGGGGGTTGAGTTATTTCGGGCAACGAATCGATCTTCAAATTAGGAGTGAAGGGATCGGGAAGTCTCATATTACGCGGGAAAGCGCTCAGAACCAGATTTCGCATTTGAATTGCATTACAGGGAATGACATCACATAAACTGTAACAGTATTCACACAAAAACTCGGGGAAGTCGTGCAGCAAAACCAGAAACACTTTAAGAGTTCCCTAAAATTCAATAATTATTAATAATTTGTTTTAAAAGTAAAATGAGTTTTGAATTACTTTATAGAGAGAATCCATAGATTGGGGCAGTTCTACGTTTCGAAGGAACGGCGCCTCAAACTTGATTAAGTCGATCAACAGCTGAGCGTACATTTGCCAGCCTTTGGTGGGAGAGCCCGTATTGATAGAACCCGCGAGAAGACACTTCTCCATAAATGTTCGGTGACTAATGAAGTCAAGCCATGCGAAGGCAAAAGACGGGGCCTTTGATGGTCTCAAAACGTGAAGTGTATTACAGAAAGCGGTCAACACTTGATATTGAATCGATTCGAGTAAAGGATCCAATTGTGAGGGGTTTAGACCCAAACCCATTTGATTTTGTTGAAGGAGGACAGAACCGGGAAGACCTAAATTAGTCGGTCCCAAAACCAATTCCATAAACAATAAGACAAAAATACGATAATATGGCAAATGTTGGAAATCTGCTTGTCTTATGTCCTGGTCCTGAGTGGCCACTCCTGCTATTATGTTAAGCACTTTATTAAGGAGATTGAGTTTTGCGGTGGTTTCTGATGCAGCGCCAGAAGCAGCAGATGACGATCCGCTGTGTTTTACTAACATTACAATCAAATGAGTGAATGCATCCAAAGTGTGGAAACATTTAGAGCGGACATCAATTATGTTGGAAGAGGCGGGTGTTTGGGCGGCGGCGTTCAAAATTCGGTAACAGAGCTCAACACACATTTCAGTGGACAGTCGAAAGAATCGGGTGATTAAGTCATCGGTTTTAAGAATTCCCTAAAAGTGGTTAAAATTATTTTAGATTAAGGGAAAGACCATTAAATCGATTGGAATTACCTGAAGATTCATTTGTTGGACATAGAATTGGAATATTTTACTGGTATTCGCCTGAGAGTGATATAATTGAATCCATTCCCTCAGAAGTCTTTCGGTTTTCTCGAGAAGACCGGGCGGGTCGGCGTCAAACTGTCGTGCATTCGTCTGATTGACTGAGTCGTGCATAGAGACCATACCTCCCGGAACTTCATTGTTAGATCCAACGGGAACTGACTGCTGACCCCTAACCATCTCAACAATTGACTGGATTTCAGCGAAAAGAGGATGAGTCGAACCTTTGCTCAAACGAAACAGATTTTCTATGGTTTGCGGAAAATCGTTTTCATTGATTGTGTTTCCATAAATTTTAATGAACTGAAGAGTGAATGCCAGAGCCATAGGGTTTTGTGCGTTTTCAATGAGTTGCGCCAATTGGTGGTCCATCATCTGGAAGTTTATCAGAGATGATCGCATCAACACTTCCAACAATTCGTCGGGAAGAGTGGGTCCGTTTGAATTATTGAGGAGTCGGTCCAAAAGAAGTCTTGTAATCTGTTTAGTAGTCCACTGATGAGTGAACGCACGGGGATCTGACAGCGCCTTCAATATAACCAAATATAGATCTCGGGCTCGACTGATGATCATCATATCATTAACACCGGCCTCAACGTTGATCATTAGCTCTCCGATAGCGTCCAAAACCTTTTGTATTAAAGCCAACGCATACACAATATCTCTCGGGTTCTGACGGGCGAGGAGTAGGGTCTCAGCTATCGATCGGATGGTATTCAAGAACTGTTCCGGAGAACAGAATTGAATTACACTAAACTGATGCATAAGTGACTCCAGTTCTGTGATAAGTTTGTCATAAATGGTGACGAGAGCGGCATCGGCTGCTTGCGGTGGAACGGGCGGTATATCGGCTGCTCCGCCAAAATTTGAGGGCAGATTAGAGATGGAATTGAGATTAGAATTTTGTAATCCCGGACCCATTGAACCCATATTCGGTGCATTCTTAAACTGAGCCATTGATGTTGCAGTGGATCCCATCATTTGTCCGACGCCTGAATTATTAGATGTAATAGCGTTGGGAATGCTGTCAGTTATGGGCGAAACAAATCCCGGAATATTTTTTCCCAATTCTTCGTAAACATTCATCTGCTGAGGTGTGACCGGACCTACTTTCAGACGAATTGCTTCAGGCATTCTTTCGGCCTGATATGTGAGGACAGTTGGGTCGCAATATCTTCTGCCTTCAGCTCTGGCGGCGCGTCTTATCTCATATTCTGATTTCATTTTTCTGTCCAATTCAGTCAATGCCTTCTCAATGGCCGTCTTCTGTATAAAACAGGTGCAGAGATCTATGTTATCGGTGGCGATGGTGTGTGCGGTGGCATCGATCAAGTCTTTAGAGATATTAGGTTTTGCAGAGAAGGCATTCTTCAACGCCTGAGTGATTGAAACAAAGAGGGGGTCTTTGCATGTAATCATAGCCATTCCTGCCGTTAGGTTTCGCGTCAGATAATGAGCGGCCAAACACATACGACTCTCATCCGGGTCCAGAGCGAAATCCTTTTTAATTATTTGTTCGGCAGTCGTTAAACTGATTTTCATACTCCGTTCCACTACCGGAACAATCCATTCCTGAACCGCTCTTTCAATAGCGGGTCGAATAAATTGTCTCAAAACAGGATTTTGATTAAGGAGTTGAAGATTGGGCTGAATTACGATGTGTTGCGACAAACCATTAATGCTGTTCACGTTTATGTCATTATAGTTGAAGAGTTGCATTCCTGGTGATTGAGTGCCAGTGGTCTGCGGCGGGACAACTGTTTGCGGCAAATTTGGAAGCTGTTGATGGCTCTGAGATATCAATTGTGGAGCGGGAGAGGGTGTGTGATGAGGTATAACTACATGTTCGCTGACTGAAGGGGCGATCGGTTGTTGTTTGTGTCCGGTTGATCCCAATTGATGTTCCATTCGATTTAAATCGCATTTCAAAACATTTGATTTACCGATCAATGGATTTAAGTCTATGTTAAGTGTTTTGCACAACACTTCCACTTCAAACTTCAGATTGAGTTTAAGACCCGGTTCCTGATGAAGTTCAACCAAAGCCTTTATTAAAGCCATAGTCCACGGATTGGGCGGTTTAAACACTCGTGACTTCGCACAGCTTTCAATAATTTTAGCGATAAATGGGACGACATATAGAAGCTCTTGAGTTCCCTTATTATAGGCCTCAATAAGAAGATTCTTGAGTTCTAAGTCAACGCTGAGGATGGGTTTACTCTTAGCCAAAGTCAACATTCCTAACCAATGGCCCAAATTTTTGAGAAGAGATCGATCACTAAAATTAGCGATTTCTTTATCACTTCCCAAAAGAACTTTAATGTTTCGATGCGTTTCTTTGAGAATGATTTTTGTCAATTCAGGCATTTTCAACATTTCTATGAAATTGGCGTAAAGTGCGTGAAAATTGGGTTCAATGGATGCCCTCTTCATCACAAAGTACTGAGCGATCCATCCATTGTATTGATCGTCGTTACCGATCGCTTCTTTAAACTCTTCGGTCTTTTGCGGTAAATTCAGTTGCGATAAGTTATTGATAATGAATGCAATCTTGTCTTGAACTGTGTCGGGCGGCACCGTATACATAGTCTCTCCCGCAGCCAACAAAGTATCGATATTTGTCGCGTTTGCAATAGAGGGTCGAGAGTTTCCCGAAGAAGAGACCACTGGTTTTTCAATAGAATTTGAAGAAGTGATTGCAGTTGTATTCGTAGTCGTTATTGTGTTGTTATTTGTTGTCGTATTCATTGACGGAGCGATTGGGGCCTGAATTACACGAGAATTGGGAGTATTGCTTCCAATTGGGTTCGTTAGGTTCAGACCGGAACCGATATTCAAATTTGCAGTCGAAGTGATTATTCCACTCAATTGAGGCAAAGCAGACGAACTGAGCGCTGAATTAGGAGTAGGAGTCGAACCGGCAATTGAGGGCAAACCAATTGGTGTTTGCGACGAATTCATGTTATTCCTCATCGATGGCTCCAATGATTGAGTTCCGCATTCGATGTACTCAATCAGATGCGGAGGAAAGTCTCTGAAGTGAGAGATTTGCGCCAAATGTTGACAATAGAGAGGATAGTCTTTTAGTTTAGACTTAAAGCGGTCGAGCGCTGCGATTCCGAAGAAATACATTTTGCTTCCGTGAGGTTTGCGTAACGCCTCCAACACATATCTGAGGGCAACCACTAAAGCCATGTACTTTACTAAACCCATTTGAATAATACCACCGAAGAGTTGGGCCGTTATTAATAGTTCTCTGTCCGGATATTGTGGGAAAAATCCATATTCTTTGAAGAGGTTCCTAATCATACAGGTGAACACATCCCTTTCCCTCTTTGCCTGAGAATCTTGAAAGCGTCGAAGCATATCAAGCACTTCATCAATGGATAGACTTCCCGACTGCTGCTGATTGTATATGCGCTGGAAATAAGAATCGGCCTCTTCTTCGATATCAATACTAACGGTTTGCTGCAAATCGGGGAAAATTGCGGCCAAATCTCCGACCACTTGTTTCATACGATCCCCCTGTAATTGCGGCACAACATTCACTGAATTACTCGAAACAATGTTTGGATTTTGTTGAGAACTCATTCCAATAGGATTTCCAGAAAATGGCGCTCGAATTGAAGCCGCGAACGCAGAATTTGGAGTCTCTGGAGTTTGACTAAGGGTTGGATTATTAGGAAGTCCCCCATCAGGAATACTCGGTTGCGAAGTAAGCGATGGTCTCTGAGTGGGATTCGGTGGACCGATGGTCGGCACAACTCCAGGCGGTGCCTGTCGGGGAAGTTTTGACAGAAGTCGAGTAGAGTTACCGACCATTGTTAGAATGGCTTCACTAACTTCTTGAGAGATTGGCGTTCCATTGATAGCACCGTTTGAAGCAGTGCTGGCATTAGTGACACTCTGTTGAAGACACTTTAACATTGTGGCCAACGTTTCCGCCGGTAAGTTAGTTAGTGTTGGGGTCGACTCAATAGCATTAGAGGCACCCAAAAGGGCAGAACAGCGCCGATTGAGAAACACAATACACGCGTTTACGAATGTCTCTCCGTTGCACTCAATCTTATCCATAAGCCATTTGTCGAGTTTGAGGTATTCGCGACGGGAGGCCAAACAGGCCAAGTCTATCACAAATGGATAACAATTTCCGTTCAATAAAATACTCAAAGACTTGAGGTCTTGCGCCACATCCAGAATACGTGACAATCTTTGTTGCTGTTCCTCTTGCGGTGACTTAATATAGTATTCACACATTGCCTGAAGAAGTATCTGTTTGGCCCAATTCGTATTCTGAGTGACATTCGGTGCCAACTCATTGGTGTTCCAAATCGTGTGCAGAATAATAGCGGCGTTCGCGTGATTTCCGAGGAATACAGGTATCGCTAAACCGAGTAATTCATTCTTAACAACTGATGGTCCGTCTCTACAGCCCAACAATCCGAGTGCAACCAAATCAGGGCACTGTTGGAGCGGCCATTTGAAGAGTTCCATCACTTGAGAGTAGAAAACTGAACTCATATTCATTTGAGTCGTCATTTGATTGAAATTAATTGAACAGAAATCGACTAATATTTGGTAAAAGCGTTGATATTTCCAGGAATTTAGTTCTGGAGATGACTCAAAGTCTGGCTGACACTTCAACACATCCAAATGTGGCACTAATTGGTCAATCTGTTGGTCACTTCCAGGTCCCGGTCCTGAGGGCGAACTCGACAACAATTTTGCGATTAAATGGTTTTTAATGCACTGAACTATGAAACCGAACTGAAACTCAACGTTATGTGACCACAACTTCTGGAAAAAGGTCACTCCCAATACATACAGTCCTGAGATAATAGAATAGACATGAGATTAACAATTGAAGAGAGGATAAGAATATAGAGAAAGACAGACCTTGTTTATCAGTTGTGCACAAATTGATGCAAAACTGCCAAAAACGTTGAAAACAGAAATTGTTTTTCGCGAACGACTGATTTGTAAACATTTTTTTACTGTTGGGTATAAACACTTCGTTGTCTATCACTTGAATTATTTCAGTTAATGGCGACGCAGAAGACAATACTTCGCGACAGATGTCAGCGAAAGTGTCGATCTCTTCGCAACGCTGTTGTCCTGACTGTTGGCCATCGTTGGGACGGATTTGTGGATTTTCACAGATAGAGCACAAAATTTTAGCGCAAAGTTTTGGCGTAACATTAAATTGTTGGACCACTTCTGCAGTAAGAGATACACCGCTCTCATTGACAATCATTCCCGCGATTTGGTCGTCCGTAAGAGTGGCCGCACTCGAGGATAACGATAGGCCTTCCATTTGGTCCAAATCTATTGCGAAATCCTCAACGAATGGCAAATGGAGTAAATTTATTGAATTGGAGACCGATTTTTGATCTAATCTTAAATCTAAACAAATAAAGAACAATCAGATGAAGAATTAAAAGAGGAATTCATTCGAGAATAAGTTGTTTAAAGTTGTTCTCACTTTTGGTAAGCTTTTGAGACAAAGCCTTATTATCGGCGTTTGTCTGAGCGATGATATAATGCGTTAATTCATTAAAAGAGTTCAAATCACTGTTGAGTCCAATGTCTTGCAACTGGTCGGCGGCCACCGGACACGACTTAGTCTTGTCAGTCAAGGCCACCAAAAATGCGGCCTTTTGTGTGTCATTCAATTTAAGACATTTGCATATCTCTGAGACGTTGACGGAAACGATCCCTTTTAGCGCACAATCAATAAGTGTTATCCAATTCGGTCGCGAAAAGAAGTCTAAGTCTGTGAACAATTGCTGTAATAAAGCGATTCTTTGCGAATCTGTTGTCGAAGTAATGCTCAAAAGAAGACACCGATATATCTGTCGCTCGCACTCAAACCCAAAGTCACTTATTAACTGTTCCGAAGAAAAATAGTATCAACCAAATGACGTATAAAAGAAGATTCTTCGAGATATCATACCTTAATGAGATGATTGACCTGTGTTTTGAAGTACTTCTTGTTTAGACAGACATTAATGTGAGCGTTGATGTCATTGATGGCTAACGAAAGAGAGTCCATACATGAGGTCTTCATTATGAAAACTGGTCCCGAGACAGGTCTTCATTATTCGAGTCCACATTCATTCGTATGGAACCCGTCTTCGAGGAGGCGATCACTGATCACAACTGTTCCCTTTGTCGCTGATCACAAGAACAGTTGTCTTTTGGTAAAAAGCACTCAAAATGTTTTAATTAAGTCTTTAAATGATTCAAATAATTAACAAAAAATATTAAAATGATTTAATAAAAGCCGAAAATCTGTTTAAGTAATGGCGAACACAAAGAAATAGTGACTCAATTGAAAGTCTCGCAAACACTACAATACAGTCAATACATTGAATACAGAACACCAGTGAAGAGCACAACCAATACTACAGACACTAAAATAGTGCGCATA